>JAJOZX010000481.1:572500-715000 GCA_023014485.1 Bathynomus jamesi
TTCATTCCCATATATATATATATATATATATATATATATATATATATATATATATATATATATATATATATATATATATATAATATATATTATACAGTATATATATATATATATATATATATATATATAATATATATATATATATATATATATATATATATATATGATACACACAACAGCATGGAACAAGGAACTCTTCTGGGATAATTAAATCCACTATAGTCCGAATAAGTAATGGTAAATGACAAATACCATAGTTTTTCTTTTTCGGACTATAGTGGATTTAATTATCCAGAAGAGTTCCTTGTTCCATGCACTGTCTGTGTGTATCATAAAAAACTCAGGGGACCATTCTGAGTTCATTCCCATATATATATATATATATATATATATATATATATATATATATATATATATATATATATATATATATATATATATATATATATATATATATATATATATATATAGGGTGTTTGAAAACTTTCTGTACAAATTGTAATGGGGGAAGGCAATACCAAGACAAACCCTTTTCGTCTATAAGTGTATGTCCGCTGACGTCCATTCGGCGCGATAGGGCGCCGCTGCAATTGGCTAAAAGGTGAAGTGGGCTAGACTCGCGCTTGCCGCGGGCATTCTTAAATCGGACGTAGTACGCGTAACATGTTTATTTAAAGAAGGCATGTTTATTTAAAGAAGGTGCTGAAAGTTGCGACCGGTAGCATCAATGCATGCCCGACAGCGTCGAAGCATTGACCGACGTACACGTCGAAAGATTCCCGGCATTTCGGGAACAGTTCCAGCGGCGACACCGATTCTTGCTACGAGGTCTTCTTCTGAGTAAATGGGAATCTCGTACACGAGGTTCTTCATGTGTCCCCATAGGAAGAAATCGAGGCATGTTAAATCGGGCGATCTCGGTGGCCAGGCTACGGGCCCACCCCGGCCTATCCATCGGTCCCCAAAAGTGGCGTTCAGATAATCCCGCACATCGTTGCTGGAGTGTGCTGGGGCCCCGTCGTGTTGAAACCACATTCGTCTACGAATAGCCACGGGAACATCTTCCAGCAGTTCCGGCAACGTTTCTTCAAGAAATATCCGATAAACCCGCCCGTCGAGTCGGGCAGGCAGCAGGTACGGCCCAATCAACTTGCCATGGACGATACCCGCCCAAACATTGACGGCGAACCGTTCTTGATGAGCATGCACCCGTGTAGCATGTGGATTTGCGTGCGCCCACACGTGAGAATTGTGCATGTTAAACACACCTTCACGTGTGAAATAGGCCTCATCTGAGAACAGCACATAAGCCGGAAAATTAGGCTGCACCGCTGTCTGCTTCAGAAACCAGCGTGAGAATTCCACACGAAGAGGGTAATCCCGAGGTTGTAATGCCTGGACTCTCTGACGATGAAACGGATGTAACTGCTGCTCGTGCAACACTCTCCAGACCAGGTCGTGGTTTACACCGAGGATACGTGCAACACCTCGCGTGCTTGCGCTTGGATTGTCCTCAAATCGCCGTAGGATTTCTTCTTCCATGTCAGAAGTGCGCACGTTTCTCTCCCGACCAGTGTCGTGCATGTTTGCATGGAATGTTCCAGTTTCTCGCAGTCGCCGATGCAAATGCGCAAACGTTTGGTGGTTTGGCACACGTCTGTTTGGGAAGCGCTGTCGATACAACCTCACAGCAGCTCTTCCGTTTCCATTGGCAGCCCCATACACCATATGCATGTCAGCCATCTCAGCAGTCGTGAAGCGCTCCATGTTACGCGTACTACGTCCGATTTAAGAATGCCCGCGGCAAGCGCGAGTCTAGCCCACTTCACCTTTTAGCCAATTGCAGCGGCGCCCTCTCGCGCCGAATGGTGACGTCAGCGGACATACACTTATAGACGAAAAGAGTTTGTCTTGGTGTTGCCTATCCCCATTACAATTTGTACAGAAAGTTTTCAAACACCCTGTGTGTGCATATATTATATATATATATATATATATATATATATATATATATATATATATATATATATATATATATATATATATATATATATATATGCGCTTCTTAACTGAAATATTTTTATTAGGACTATTCAACACTATTTTATTTGAGAAGACTTTATTCTCCAACACCGTTCGATCACAAAAACAATACTGCGTCTAATAATGATTGCGAAAGAGAATTTCTTTGCGGGTTCAGAATGAAGCTTAGAGCGGAGAACAATCTTTCAACGCTAATTTGTGTGCACGGAGTAGACAATGCTACCAAGGTTGCCTGTTTTAATTCTCCTCCCATTTCCATCCACCATTTCATGGGATCTTGATGGATCAGTTTCCCAGCTGAATCTCTCTTTTTCGCGAGGCGAGGACATTTTTCAAACTGCATCACACCTGCATCAAACTTCGCACTCAGTGACACAGTTTGAAGGCGCACACATAAATTTTGTAAACTAAAAACCCGGCTGTGCGGGTCCTTCACTTTCGGGTCGGGTCTGGGTGTGGGTCAATTTTAAAATTCACTTTCAGGTCCGGGTCTTTTTTCTAATTCACTATCGGGTCCGGGTCCGGGTCTTATCTCACTTTCGGGTTAAACCCGGGTCTGGGTCCGGGTCCGGGTCCGATCTGCCAGCCTTATATGTAGAGGAAAAATTAAATATATAAAATTTCGGGGTTTCACCCCCGCATTTTTTCCTATTAATATAAAACGTGTAGCAAAGAAGTTTTATTAAAATCAATTGATATTTAAGGGTGCCTCATAAGCAACCATCCCTACTAGGCCAAATCTACTATGCTTTCAGTCCTAAAATGTTTAGTTCAATTCAGTTTCTAATTAATCAGTAGTCTATGTCTATTTTAGTTTATGCTGTTCTTTAACTGCTGTTATTTGCCCTTATAGTCGAACACTAATAAAAAATTCGTATATTTATGTTTCAATAATTAACTAAATTTGAGTCCTTGTGCGGGACCAATAAGAATATGTATAATTACTTGAGATTTTGCATAGTTTGTTTTTTGTCAAATGGAATATATTGAAGGGGTGAGACAGTGGAATTTGCAATTTCGAAAAATAAGAACCACCCTAAATTTTATATATATATAGTACTGGAAAAATTATGGATTTTTCTAAAATTTATGTTTTTCTTATTAAAAGCTTCCTTAAACTTAAATAACTGATGTAAAAATTATTTATTTAGGCATTGTTATATTGTGTTAGTACTTTTCTGGCATATTAGTAAATAAAATGTTCATATATGGCTACAGTGAGGAGTATACGGAGTGGCAACACTCATTCAAGCTACCACGCTGTACGATCAGTCACTCCAGTATTACTTGGTGTGTGGTGGAGTGCTGCGTGTTTTGATTTAAGTTTTTTGTGTTTTTAATTTTGTATATGCATAGTTTCTCTAAACTGAAGCTACCTATTCAATATTTTTCCTTTATTTTTACAGCTGACAAAGATTTCTACGAATATTGTGAAAGATGAGTAAAAGAAAAGATTTAAGTTGTCGTAAAGAAGGACAAATTAAAGTTTTATTGGAAAGTAGCTTTGAACGACCGAAGGGCGTCATGCAGGAAGAAATCTAGCCTGCTGGCAGAAGAGGGTGTAATTGTGAGCCGAAGAACAGTAAACAATCGGCTTTTAGAATGTGGGTTACGAGCTTATCGTCCTAGGAAGAACCCACGACTCACCGAGGCAATGAAGCAGGCCCGTTGCGCATGGGCAAAACAACATGAAAAGTGGACTTCGGATGATTGGAAGAAGGTAAAATTATATTCTATAATAGTTGTGATGTTTAGAAACTTTTCTTACTGTCCCTGTTACATTACCTCCATTTTCACATGAAACATCTTAAGGATACAGCCAGATAATTTGCTTTGTCTCCATCTCTAGTAGGTTCTAATAACTTTATTTTATCTCAGGTTGTCTTCTCTGACGAATCAACTATAACAGTGCTTGATGATCGCATTCAAACCGTCTGGCGTCGACCTGGGGAGGAAATTTTGCCGGAATGTTTGAAGAAAACATTTAAATTTCCGCAAAAAATTATGATGTGGGGAGCTATTTCAATGCATGGGACAAGTCGATTGCACATCATTAATGGCACTATGAACCAGGATAACTTGATAAGTATATAGGGGTACTGAGAGATCGTTTACTGCGTCAAACAAAAGATTGGTATGGAAATGAAGCATGGATATTCCAGCAAGACTCAGCTCCATGCCGTACCACAAAAAAAGTTAAGACGTAATGCTCACAAAATGGCGTCAGATTGCTCCCATGGCCTGGTAATTCACCAGACATGAATCCTATTGAGACTTTATGGGATGAATTGAAGGATGAGATTCATCAAACACCAATTACTACTAAAGTGCAGCTCATTGAACGACTCATAATACACGTCTGGTTTCACTCAGCTAAAATCAAAACTTTATGCCAGACTTTGATTCTTGGTACGCCAAAACGTGTGCAGGCACTATTATCAGCTAAGGGGGCCAAACTAATATGACATATCTGCATTAAGATGTCAAAATAAATGTGATTTATCCAGTAAATATGTATTTAAATTGCCCTTAAGCACAAAAAACGAAATTTCACAAAAATCCATAATAATTTTTCCAGTACTGTATATATGTAAAAATGAACAATGAATAATTCCTATATAATTCGTATATTTATACAAATCCTCATGTTTACCTAATCCGTGCATTTATATAATCTTTATATAACTCCTTATATTCATTACAATCTTTATATTCATACAGATCTTATATTTATATAATCTTTATATTCAAATATTCATTTTTACATAAGGACCAAATTCGCATAACGCAAGTTTGGATGTCTTTAGTATTCAATGTGTGGTAAATTCTTTAACAAAATAAAAAAACTTTACACTCTATACGTCATTAGCTATATGTTGTTCAATTCATATGTCCATATCCTTTCTTGCCCTTTATCTTTTATTAATTTTATTAATTATTCATTCAGCTACTTATTATCTACTTATTGTCATCCTATTGTGTGACTACCGATATATGTACAATACTTTATGCATTCATACATGTCCACTGATGACGTACATAGTTTCCTTACATGTAAGTACGTTCACGTGTATACTTTTTACTTTTTTTAATTATTTAACCTCTCGCAAGATACTCATGGATGCTGACACGAATATTCAGATTCCGATGACGTCGCCAAAAAGGCGAGCCTCAGAACCCGAAATCCCTCTTGCGCCTGCTACATATTTATAACATAAGGTGTTATGTTGTATGTTATGTTATGTTATATTATGTTATATCATAAATGTCCGTGTACTTCCGTATCTTACTTCAGTATCAGATATGTCAATTAATAATTTGCTAGAATTGTAACTAACTGTAATAATTTAATATGATGTAATTAATGTACTTTAATGAAACTGTAATTGACAATAATAAGTGAATGCGAATTAATTGGTAATTATAATCATAGTTGTAGTAAACCAAAATTACAATGTACTTAATAATATACTTAGGTTGTACTCAATGTACGACTCCGACGTGAATTCGTCCCCCAAAAATGTATAATCGGCAAATAATTATTTTTCTATTTCATTTCTTTTATATTAATTTTTTTATTTAAGATGAAATAATTCGCAGATTCTTCAAGGGGAGAAGCTTAACCTTCAACTGCACTCCCCCAAAATTTAGACTTATTTTTTTTTTTTATTGTAAATTCATACATTCCTGTCTTAGCGCTTCAGCGAGGAGGTCGGAGCCTCCTCGTTTTAAATTCCGGTCTGAGCCATGGTCGAAAGAAGTCGAACCTCTCCCCCTGTAAAAGTCTGATCTAACTCAGAGGCTGAGCATTACCTGTACATTTTAGCAGTAAATTACAGTAAAACAAACTTTTTTTATCTTCTCCTTCGAGCCATGCTCTCTGCAGAGAACTCAGTCAATAAAGTAGAGAAAAATAATTTCCCGATACGTTAAAGAAGAATCGGGGAACCGTCAGATAATTTAGTAAGTTTTCACAGAATCCTCCGAGCCACTATAGAAGAACTCGGAGAGTAGTATAGAAGAAACTACTGCGCGTAACAAATCCGTTGCTGCCTCCTAACCAGAACCCCCGTCGACTTTGAACCAACCAAGGCAGTATAATAGATTTATAAGTACAACAGATTTTACTCTCGATGATGATGAGCTGAAGACGTCATCTCGATGTCTGACTTCTCCCGACGTATCAAAATAGAGTGCGAATTATGAGTTCGTTGAAAATTCGTTGGCAGAAATTTTACTTTATTTTAATTTGGCGTGCACGTATGTTGAATTCAATTTAAGCAAGTGTTGAGTCGTTGTTGTATCGACTTTAAATTAATAAGTTCCTTAAGTCTAACTTTTTATGCTAAGTTCCTCAGAGTCGATAGACACGGAATTCTCTACCGCCGCCTATCTAATCACAAGACCCATCAATTCAACCTAAGTCCTATACAGATTAGCTTCCTTGCCTTAATCCGGAGACCCGAAAACAACCGTAGCTCGCCCGAATCTGTCTTCACAGATACGGATTGGGCCTTCCTGCCACAATCCGGAGATCCCTAAATAACCGCCGCGTCCCTGAATCTGTCGTAAGGGCGCGGAGCCCCTTCTTATATATTAAAAGGAGCGGAACCGCTCCCACGTCACCGGCGCGAGAGGTTGACGTCACTAGTGTGTGACTTCCGTTTGGAAGGAAGTACTGAATGAATAATATAATTCTCAAAATAATCTAAACCCTTTATGTTACCAGGGCGCGGCTTTACTTCACTGATGAATATGCAAAGTAATATATATATATATATATCTATATATATATATATATATATATATATATATATATGTTAAACCCTCCGTCTATGGCCTTGGGCGGTTCGAAGTTCACCGGGGTTCTGGTTAGGTGGCAGCAACGGAGTAGTTACTCTGGAGTAGCTGAACCGTATAGGGAATCGCAGTAGTTTCTTCTATACTACTCTCCGATTTCTTCTTGTACTGAATCGGAGGATTCTGTGGAGCTTACTAAATTCTCTGAAAGTTCCCCGATTCTTCTTGTAACGTTTCGGGAAATTATTTTTCTCTATTTAAGACTAAGTTCTCTGAAGAGAGCAAGGCTCGAAGGAGAAGACAAAGATTTTTTTCTTACTGTAGTTTTACTGCTAAAATGTTACAGTAATGTTCAACCTCTAAGTTAGATCAGCCAAATCAGAATGAACATTCGGGAAATTTTATGGGTTTATATCTGAAATTTTTACTAACATTATTATTTAATGCTGATATGTTTTTGTTTTTGTTTTTGTTTTTTTAATTCTCAATAGGCTGATTTACTTTGCAAAATATTTGAAGACAAAACAAATATTTTGGCTGTAGCAAGGTCTAGACTGCTAAGCAAGAGGAAGCCATATTTTTACTTTAAACCGCATATTGACAGATCTGATGTTATCATGACCTGTCGAGGTAACTAAAAATGGAAATTAAAATATGCCTTCCATCACGAATTGCAAACAAACATGCACATGAGCAAAAATTAAATGCTTAAGATTCAAAATTAAACGTTAAGCAGGACATGACTTCATATTTTACAACGAAGAAAGAATGTATGCAGGGAATGAACAAGATTACATTATTAAGCTAAATCTAAAAAAATGATTTAGTAGTTTAAAGAAATACTTCACCAATTACAAAATAGAAAGCAAATCAAAAATTTGTCCAAACTCGCGTCAGCTTTTATGCGATTTTGGTCTCTATGTAAAAATGAATATATGAATATAAATGTATACAAATATAAGTATTATATGAATATAATGAACATAAGGATTATATAAATATAAGGATTATATAAAGATAAGGATTATATAAATACAAGGATTATAGAAATATAGGAATTATGTAAGAAATATACGAATGAATATAAGAATTTAGGAATTTATTTAGTGTTCATTTTTACGTATATATATATATATATATATATATATATATATTTTTTTTTTTTTTATTGGTGTTGTTTAACCCCCTTTGCAACATCTAAGATCATATGACGGAGGGGACTTACAGCCTTACGTGGGATCCGAACCACGGGTCGCTACATAATCTGAGTGCGGAGGACGGTCTCCCATCCAACTACTACCCAGACACAATGTCGCTAACTATATATACAGTGTGTGTGTGTATATATATATATATATATATATATATATATATGAACATTATTTCACGAAAGTAACACGTGAAAAATATTTATGATGAATAAAACCACGAAGGAAAGGAAACACAAATTGGTGCTCAAGCGCTTTCGTTTAATGACATCCTCAGGAACACTGAAGTACATAAAAAGGTTATAGCCTATATATAGGTTACAGAAAGAAAATAAAAAAAAATAAATAAATAATATACACATACATATATATATATATATATATATATATATATATATATATATATTATATACATGTAAAAATGAACCATAAATAATTGCCATATTCCTATACTATCTTATTCTTCATGTAATTCTTGTATTCATTTATATAGTTCTTGTATCCATTTTAAGAAAAAGTATCCATTTTAAAAATTCATGTGTTATATGGTTCATGTATTTATATAATCCTGTATATTCTTATATATTTAACTTTATATAATGCCTATACTCATATGTATGTTCGTGTATGTATTCATTTTTACATAAGGACCAAAATCGCCCAACGCGAGTTTGGATAAAATTTTTGATTTGCTTTCTACTTTGCCAAATAATTGGTGACCTGTTGTTTTTTTAAAATCTCCTAATCATTTTTTTATATTTCGCTTAATAAGGAATCGTGCTTAAGCTTTGCAATGTTCATATTTTGTATACATTCCTTTCGTGATAAAAGATGAGATCATGTCTTGCCTAAGCATTAAAATTGTACATCTTAAACCTTAAAATTTTACTCATATGCATATTTTAGTGTAAAGATGCATAGTCCGATTTCCACTTTTAGTTAACTTGGCAGATCATGATAACATCAGATCTGAAAAGTCGCGGTTTAAGATAAAAATATGGTTTCGTCTTCAAATATTTTGTTTACTCGTTCAAGCCTTACCACAGCTAAAAATTTACTTTATTTTCGAATATTGTGCAAAAATAACACAGCCTTTTTAGCATTTAATAATAATGATGTTAGCAGTTTTTGGGTATATAAACCCACTAAAAATATTCCATTGGCATCAGAAGCTAATTCAGAGGCTGAGCACTACCTGTACATTTTAGCAGTAAATTTACAGTTGAAGATAGTTTTTATCTTATCCTTCGAGCCTTGCTCTCTTCAGAAGAACTTAGTCATTAAACTTTCCGGATACGCTATAAGAAGACTCCGGAACCTTCAGCATTTTTAGTAAGTCTATCAGAGTCCTCCGAGCCACTATAGAAGAACTCGGAGAGTAATATAGAAGAAAACTACTGCAAGTCACACATCCGTTGCTGCCACCTAACTAGAACCCCCGTCGACTTCGAACCACCCCGGGCCATAGACGGAGGGGTTAACAACTGGCGACCCTTTAACCAGGATCTTCACGACTCCAGGATTCTTCCAGTCTTCCAGACCCTGGAACCAGAACCAACACCCAGTTGACCGGCGTGTCACGACTTCTAGTTCGTCACATCCACCCTTGAACCGGTGCGTCACGACTCCAAGTTCTCCACGCCTAGTTTTCATCCAAGAACAAGTGGCCAGCAAGACACGTCTTCAGGACACGTCTCTAAGGATTTCGCCGTAGGAATCTTGTTAAGTACAAAACTCTTTTTTAAATAATCTCTAAAACATTTGAAAAGTCAGTATTATTAACAGTTAATATTTAATATTGAGCAAGAATTAACACAAAACACAGTGAACACTTCAGACACCAGTGATACATTTTTTTTTATTGAAAACATTATTGTCACAGAATTATTGTCACAGAATTATTGCCACAGAATTATTTTCACAGTTATTTTCAGTTATTTTCTCAGTTATTTTCAGTTATTTTTACTATTCTAGTTAGTATAGTATAATTTTATTTAATGTACCAAACATAGTATTACCATACCTTCACGTACATTCGAGTGAAATTTTGTTTACATTTTTATTTTTGTTTCCAATCTTTTCAAATTTTCCCGAGTTAGGCAAATTGTTGTGCATTTATTTTTTTAGATAGCGTAGTTAGGAAAACCCCTTAATTAAGTGATCATTCCATAAATTAAGATCGGTCAAGCAGACCTAATTAGAACACATTAATAAATACCTTCACATATGAGCGATTCAGACGGTGCGCTTTCTGACATCGAAAATTTACCTACACCCATTTTTCCACCTACCCCGCGCCCTTCAAACATACTCCCAAACACACAAGCCAATATGTCTCAGTCTCAAACCCCCGCCCCAGCATACATTAACTTAGGCAGACTAGTAAATCTTCCTCATACTGTTTTAATTTTTAAGGGGACCATAGATAATCGTTTTGTTGAACCACGCGTAAGACCTTGGGTTGAATCTTTAGAGCAACATTTCTTACGCGAAAATATTACCGATAATGATATAAAAATTAGGGAAGCAAAAAGATTTAGCGACCCGAAAGAAGGGAATGCTCATGACACAGTCACTTACGTCCCATCAATTAGCGAAGCTACAACATGGGACGATTTTAAACAAAACTTATTAGAATTTTTTAAAGAAATAACCCTTGCACAACCCTTAGCCACGTTAGAAGCAGTCTTCCAAGCTAAATGGAAGAAAGAGGAACACGAAGATTTAAACAATTTTATTACACGTACACATAAACTTGTAAGAGAAGCCCTCCGGGCCGCAGAAAATGCATGTGGCATAACTTTCACTTCGAAACAAAGAAATCTAATAGTAGCCACAACCATTTACCAAAACCTACCCGGAGCACCTAAAAAAGTTTCAGGAGTTTTTAAATGTTGACAAACCTGTAAGTGTAGCCATAAACAAAACACGGGAACATTACCCCGATTTAGCAAACCAGAACTACCGAAAGAGTAGAGAAACCCCTGTACATTATATTCAGCAGCAGCAGCCACAACACCAACAGCAACAACAACAACCCTATAAATCGAGGCTAATGCAGGGAACACCCCAGAAACAAGCCCCCCAAACCCAGAATACACGCCCTCCTCCACAGTGTTTTAACTGCGATAGTTTTGGGCACATGATAAGTCAATGTAATTACCCCTCGTATTGCTCCCATTGTCACGAACATGGTCATCGCCGTGGCGATCGCCAAAAGTGTGCTGATAAAGCCCCTGCAGGGTATAGACCCCACTTTCAGAAACCAAACCAACCACGTTCCCAAAACGTATCCCAAAAGTCATCCAATCCCCAGAAACCAGTCCATTCCCAGCCTCAGTCGAACTACCAACCCAATAGATCACGACCACAGGGTCAACCACACTCTTACCCCATGTACAAACCTCAATACAACCAGCAAGGTCAACTAGTTCGGTACGTAGAAGTACCCGTGGAGGAATCATTTTCCCCAGAGAACAGTTTTCAAGAACACCCTCCAGCGTATGATATTCCCGTAGAATATGACCCAGGTCCTCCCATAGAAGACCATTCGAGCCCTTTTTTAGACCCTACATTGGAGGCGGCAGTTCAACCTCCTCCCCCCTAAATTACAGTAATGAACCCAGATACGCACACAAACTCCCCATCAGAATAATAGGTGCGGACCTCCTAGATTTAATAATAAATTGTAGCACCGATAACCAAGATTTAACTGCTCTCCTAGATACAGGAGCACACGCGACGTTAATTAAGAAACAATGTGTAGATGAATTACTAGAGAGTACAAATTACAAATATGAAATTAAGGCACCATCCTGCCATTACAGTAATGAACCCAGATACGCACACAAACTCCCCATCAGGATAATAGGTGCGGACCTCCTAGATTTAATAATAAATTGTAGCACCGATAACCAAGATTTAACTGCTCTCCTAGATACAGGAGCACACGCGACGTTAATTAAGAAACAATGTGTAGATGAATTACTAGAGAGTACAAATTACAAATATGAAATTAAGGCACCATCCTGCCAACTCAGAGGAGTTACGGGCACACCCATACCCAATATGGAGAAATTGAGTTATATTTAGAAGTTGGAAACGCGGTATACCCCGCGAAATGTTGTATAGTGGACACAGTCGCCACCTTTCAGACAGACATCCTACTAGGTATGGATTTTTTTAACCGGAATCAATGGGAAATTTACCCAGCCGGAAAGTTAGTAAAGTGTCGAAATAGGACACACCATCTCCGCGAGAATGACAGACAACTTAATGCTAATAGACTTAGCTCAGTTCAGATTTCCGAAAGAAATAGGAAACCCCTTCCACTTGATAGCAGATCAAGTCAGCCGGTTGCATCCAGAGGGACAACCGCTCCAGAAATCAGACCCCAGGGTAATCAGTTCCAGTTGTTGAATCCAGTTGGATCAACACAGCCAGTTTTCAGTCAGTCAGTTTCCAGACAGTCAGTTTCCAGACAGTCAGTTTCCAGACAGTCAGTTTCCAATCAGCCAGTTTCCAGTCAGCCAGTTTCCAGTCAGCCAGTTTCCAGTCAGCCAGTTTCCAGTCAGCCAGCTTCAGTTCAGCCAATAAGGCAAATTTTAGTCGCCGAACCAGAATCAGATTCACAATTTTTCATATGCCCTACCGAGCATATAACAGTAGCACCTTATGAGAAGATTTGTTTCCTAGCAAAAGTAGTTAACAGTCAAGGAAAATTATTAGAGTCAGAGCGTACTCTGATTACAGAGAAAAGTAATTTCAAAAGAGATGTTCTTATTGCCCAAGTCCTTAGTCAGAGTCAGAATTCAGCTATCCCTGTTGTTTGTTTAAACAAAGGAAAAAGTCCTATAGAATTAACTTCAAATCAGAAAATAGGAACTGTTTCCACAGTAGAAGTAGATTCAGATTTCCCCATCAGTATGATAAATCGTGTTTCCAGTTCCTTAGAATTAAATCCTTCAATATTAAAAGAAGAATATAAGAAATGTCTGGAGCACTCCCTTCAGGAGTCATCAGCTTTACAGGATCCCAAACTAATGGAATCACTTCTCGATTTCCTGATAAGAAATAGAGATGTGATTGCCCTAAAAGGAGATCCTCTGGGCCGAACTAATTTGGTCCCCTTTTGAAATCAAGTTGGAACCCAATTCCAAACCCATTTTCATTCCTCCCTATCGGGTTCCACATTCCCGTTAGTCACTATTGAGGAACACATCAAGGACATGTTGGAGCAGGATGTCATTCAGCCTTCAGCTAGTCCCTGGTCCGCTCCTATGATTCTCGTCTCCAAAAAGGACGGAACATCTCGCCCTTGTATAGATTTTAGACGCCTGAACAACATTACCATCCCAGACCGTTTCCCGATTCCAAACATGCAGGAAACAATTCTGAACGTAGGGAAAGCGAACTTCTTTTCATCCCTCGATTTAGCATCGGGTTATTGGCAAATGGAGGTCAGTCCCGAATCTCGGGTATTGACTGCTTTCTCCACTAACCGAGGCCATTACGAATTCCAGGTTTTACCTTTCGGAGTCCGAAATGGGCCTGCTAATTTCTCTAGGTTGATGAATATAGTCCTTTCCGACCTATTAGGTGTCGAAGCTCTCGTTTATCTTGACGATATTATCGTCTACAGTTCGGACATAAAAACACACTTTCAACGCCTTCAGAATGTGCTATCACACTTGAAGAAAGCACACCTTAAACTGAAGCTTGCAAAGTGCAATTTTTTACAAGAATCCCTGGTATACCTAGGATTCCTACTCTCGTCCACAGGAATTAAACCTGATCCAGCCAAACTCGTAGCCCTGGAAAGGTACCCTGTACCCAAGACCATCGACGACGCCCGTGCATTTATTGGTTTTGTCGGATTCTATCGGAACTTTATCCCCCAATTTTCGAATATTGCTAAACCCATTACTAATTTGTTCCAGAAAAATTCGAAATTTAACTGGGAATCCGATCACCAACATGCCTTTGAAACTTTAATTAATAAACTAACCTGTCATCCCATTTTACAATATCCTGATTACACAAGACCCTTCATCATAACCACAGATGCTTCCTCCTATGGACTAGGAGCCGTCCTGTTACAGGACGTAGACGGTGTGGAATTACCCATTGCTTATGCCAGTCAACTTCTCTCTGCACCTCAACGGAATTATTCCACTACGGACCGAGAGGCCCTAGCGGTATATTGGGCTTTGAAAAAATTCCGAAATATCGTCTATGGCTACGATGTAACCATCAAGACTGATCATAAGCCACTCACGTACCTCTTCAAGGACAAGCTACTTGAAGGACGATTGAGTAGATGGGCTCTGTTGATTCAGGACTTTGCAGCGAAAATCGTATACAAACCGGGAAAACTGCAAGTTATTCCAGACGGATTGTCCAGACTCAAGCCCGACGCCCAAGTGAATAAAATAGGAATTCTTCCTGTGTTCGACTACGAGTGTCTGCAATACTCCCAACAACAGGACCAACACACCCAGAACCTTCGGGCGCGCCTGGAACAAAAGGAACCATCGAAGGTAAAAGAACAGTACAACCTCAAAGATGGCTCGTACATTTCAGGAACGAAGATGGAAATGACCTCGTGGAGATACCAAAGGATCTCGTCGATATAGCCATTGGACTTTGTCACGACTCACCTTTGTATGGACACATGGGGCCGGATCGCACCATCAAGAGTCTTTTGGAGCGATACCACTTTCCCGAGATGAACAAAAAGGTACAAGAATACCTCGCCGAATGTCTGTCGTGTTTAAAGCATAAGGGCAACGTACCATCCACAGCTCCGATGCATAAATATCCAGTATGCCAAAGGCCCTGGCAAAGAACTGGAATGGATATACTGGGACCATTTCCCAAAACGTCAAAGGGAAATCAGTACATCATTGTGTTTACGGACCACTTCTCGCGTTAGAGCGAAGTAGCCGCCATTCCAGACCAGACCTCGGAAACTGTGGCAAGAGCCCTAGTGGAACGCGTCATCCAAAATCATACCACTCCTTCCATCCTAATCTCGGATAACGCCCTTAGTTTCACTTCCAAACTGTTCGAGTCACTCTGTAACATGTGTAAAATTAAAAATACACACATTGTGGCATACCATCCGCAGGCAAACGGCTTAGTGGAAAGGCACAATCGAAAGATCTTGGAAGCCCTGCGCCACGTTGTCGATGCATCCTCCCGTACATGGGATGATTCCCTTCCCATGGTACAAACAGCCATCAACAATGGCTACAATGTGTCCATCGGGGACACCCCTCATTTCGTTCTCTATCACTACGACAAGCGTCTACCTTTTGATTTGCCCGACCAAACCGACCCGGCAGTTCTAACATCTTCCGAAATGGCAGAAGCAAATCAGCAACTAGCTGAACGATCTTTCAAGATTTTTGACATAATCCGCTATGCCCTCGACCAACGAAACCAACAGATGGAGCAAGAGCAACATAGGCGTCATCCCCGTCAACGGACTATAATCGTCGGTATGCGATGTTATCTGAAGAGCGTGAAACCGCCAGGTGCTCATCGAAAATTATACCCAAAATGGGATGGCCCATATAGGATTATGAAAAACCTCGGAAAAAATCGTTATGAAATCCTCGACCTCCGGGATCATTCCAAACTAAAGATCATTCACGCTGACAATTTGAAGATAGCTTCCGAACAACACCTTCCCAAAAAACAGCTGCCAGGCGTTTGAGCCGCCTATCCTTCAAAAGGTCAAGATATTAACAAATCGGGCAGGGATCAAAAAACTGAAGTGGTCACCGCGGGAACCGCTACTCATGACGAAGATTGGTACCTCGTAATACCACCATTACTCGAGGCAATCTCTGAACAAGAGGAGGCCCCAGAGCCAAGCGTCCCATCGGACCCAGACCCTGGAGAAACCCCTTCGAGAGGATCATTCAGTGGAACTCCACCACCTCCTCCAACTCCACCATCTCCTCTGTCACCACCCTCGCCGATTGATGATCGACGCACGGACCCTACATACCGCCCGCAAATGCATCACCCACGTGAACTAGAACCTTCACATAAGAAACGAACCCGCTCAGAATCCGAGCTCAACGGTCGACCCCCATTGCCACCAAAACGAGGCCGACCCCTTCGCCCACAAACACAAGTATCCACACAAGTATCCACACAACTACCCCCAGCTCCGTATAACTTAAGGCGTAGAAATGAATAAAATTGTCCCCCTTATAATTTTCCAAATTATTTACTCTTGTAGACCTAGCATTAAAATTTCTACCGGAGTTGTTATAGAAAAACTTGCAGAAGGTAAATTTTTGAAAGGGCACGCAGACCTTTATATAAATTTGCAACCCCCTGCTAGAATTAAAATCAATCTCCTTCAAATACAAACCGAATTAAAAACGTTTGAAAGTAAAGTCCAGAATTCTTTCCAAGGAAAAGATCAGATTAGTCGCGGTCTGTTAGAAAATACCCTCGAAAATATTCAAACTACAGCACGCGCCCTATCAGAAATATTAGCCTTACCATGGATACAAACTGAAACTAAAAATTCAGAAAACTTTAACCAAAGAAGTAAAAGAGGACTGATAGATATAGGAGGGAAACTGTTCAAAGGTTTATTCGGATTAGCAACCGAAGAAGATATTAAAAGAATTGAACTTAAATTGAATCTCTTCGCGCGAAATCGACAATATAATGGACACATGTTAGAACAAACTATTAGGTCATTACACGAAAACAATCGCTTCCTCCACTCCCTTTCGGACAGATTCACATACCTTGAATCCATGTTAGCTCAATACAAAGAACACAAAAGATATATAGAATTAATAGAGATAATGAACCTACAAGTAACCCTAATCGATAAATACTTACAACGAATAACTACGATTCATTCCAAGGTTTTGCGTGCAACCCAGCTAGCCCATGGAAAAATCACTCTTTCCACCCTAATACCATGGGAAATACTTCAGTCCTTGATTCACACCGCCCAGTCACAATTAAAATTATCACCCCTATTCCCACTCAACCACACTAATTACCCTCAATTTCTAGAATACACCTGGACTGTACATGGACCACGCCCCTACACATACCTCATAATTATACCATTTTTCGATGTCCTCACTTATGACGTATATAAATTTCACCCTTTCCCAACACCCTACCAAAATAACTCTAATGTCTATCGATTGTATTTACCCACCGTACCACCTTACCTTTCCCTCACCAAAGATCTATCAGCTTATTCTATGATGTCAGATAGCTACGTCCGGCATTGCCGATTCCCGCAACCAAATAAACAACTCGTCTGCCCTCCACTCAAACCAGTTATTCTTCCAACTACTAGGTCTTGCTTTATCGATTTAATTCGTGACCGGCATGCCACAGTATGTTCATTTAAAAAATTTCATTCCCCTAAAACCATCCAACTACGAATTGGACCAGACATCTGGGTTTCCTTCGCGAACAGGACTGCCGCTACTCTCGAGTGTCCATCGAATTATTCCCTCATTACAATCCCTCTGGTTATTCGGCTACCAATTGGTTGCTCCTTGCGTTCAAAAGCCCTCCAAATATACAACCCGTATAAGGTTACCCTTAATAACTAGGCTGACCATATTTCCTTGATACAAAAACGGGACATTGGGATGGCAAAAAAGGGACGGGGGTTATGTAATATTCTGTATTCATGAAAAAGAAAGTACATAAACCGGGACAAAATTAACATTTTTATTAAAACGACGGGACGGCCAGGAAATATAAAACAAACGGTACTGTCCCGTTCAAAACGGTACGTATGGTCAGCCTATTAATAACTCATACCCATTCCCGTCGCAAATTAAATTTAAACCCGTCATAGAGATCTTAAATCTCTCCATAAAACCTGTAACCATCCTACCCGAACTACATGCCCCTGAATGGAATGATCAATTGAGCCGGTTTAAAATTTCGGATGATAACCAGAATAACCTCTTACAAATACTACAACCGGTAACCATTTTCTCAACATCTGCCGTTAGTATCATTATTATATGTGCTATTATCCTCGGTATATTTGTGGTGAAAAGATCATTCTGGGAACAAAGAAAACCAAGTGACACGGAACGGGAAACTATTTATGCACGACCAAGAGTGCGTACCCAGACCACGTGAACTAGACTTAACCACCCGACTTACGTTGTATATATAACTCTGTATTATAAAACCCATAGTTATCATCTAGTTAGCATTAGTTAGGATGTTACATTATTATATTAATATCATTCTAGAGGGAAGAGCCCTGTAAAAATGAACCATAAATAATTCCCATATTCCTATACTATCTTATTCTTCATGTAATTCTTGTATTCATTTATATAGTTCTTGTATCCATTTTAAGAAAAAGTATCCATTTTAAAAATTCATGTGTTATATGGTTCATGTATTTATATAATCCTGTATATTCTTATATATTTAACTTTATATAATGCCTATACTCATATGTATGTACGTGTGTGTATTCATTTTTACATAAGGACCAAAATCGCCCAACGCGAGTTTGGATAAAAATTTTGATTTGCTTTCTACTTTGCCAAATAATTGGTGACCTGTTGTTTTTTTAAAATCTCCTAATCATTTTTTTATATTTCGCTTAATAAGGAATCGTGCTTAAGCTTTGCAATGTTCATATTTTGTATACATTCCTTTCGTGATAAAAGATGAGATCATGTCTTGCCTAAGCATTAAAATTGTACATCTTAAACCTTAAAATTTTACTCATATGCATATTTTAGTGTAAAGATGCATAGTCCGATTTCCACTTTTAGTTAACTTGGCAGATCATGATAACATCAGATCTGAAAAGTCGCGGTTTAAGATACAAATATGGTTTCGTCTTCAAATATTTTGTTTACTCGTTCAAGCCTTACCACAGCTAAAAATTTACTTTATTTTCGAATATTGTGCAAAAATAACACAGCCTTTTTAGCATTTAATAATAATGATGTTAGCAGTTTTTGGGTATATAAACCCACTAAAAATATTCCACTGGCATTCAGAAGCTAATTCAGAGGCTGAGCACTACCTGTACATTTTAGCAGTAAATTTACAGTTGAAGATAGTTTTTATCTTATCCTTCGAGCCTTGCTCTCTTCAGAAGAACTTAGTCATTAAACTTTCCGGATACGCTATAAGAAGACTCCGGAACCTTCAGCATTTTTAGTAAGTCTATCAGAGTCCTCCGAGCCACTATAGAAGAACTCGGAGAGTAATATAGAAGAAAACTACTGCAAGTCACACATCCGTTGCTGCCACCTAACTAGAACCCCCGTCGACTTCGAACCACCCCGGGCCATAGACGGAGGGGTTAACATACATATCCATATATACATATATATGCAATAAACGGAGAAGTAAAAATTAAAATTAAAAATTAAAGGATTATCAGAGAGGCATACAGATTTGTAAGGAAAAATATCGATTTTTAGCACAAGATCAAATGAATTATAAAAATACAAATTTATACTGGAAATCTGCCCGGGTTTTAACACTCTGCCTTATATGGTTAAGTTTCGATGTATAAAAATAAAATGAAAATTAAAAGTTAATAAAGTAGCATACAAGTTTACCAAAGATTTAGCGTTCTACCCTTCTTATCTAAATCTGTTTTGAAGGAATTCAAAACAACAGGATCGAGTTTAAAAAGACCTTTGCTTATGTTGAAGTTATTTGAAAGTTGGATAATGGCAGACTCAAGAATATTTCTATTAACAATGTTGCTAGAGTGGAATAAAACTGAAGCATTATTCCAATCAATACAGTGGGATAACTCTGACAAATGGACAAAAAGGGCACTGGACAACTGTCCTGTTCTAACGGAATATTGATGCTGTTTTATACGTGTGTGCAAATCCTTTCCCGTCTGACCTATGTAAAAGGAATCACATTGTTTACAACCAATTTTATAGATAATGCCTGAATTATTGGTAGGGCTATTTTTTTTTACTATGATATTTTTCACAATATTGTTATATGAAAATACTACATTAATATCCAAAAGTTTAAGTACATTAGCAATGCCTAAAAAGCCCGGGAAAAATGGAAGTACTAAAATATTTTTTGACAAAGTACGAGTGTTATTATTGACACGATAGAAAGTTCGTTTTGCCTTGTTGAGACAAGATTCCATAAACGCAGTTGGATAACAGATCACTTCCAATACCGTTGATTTTTTTCAATGTTATTATTGACACGATAGAAAGTTCGTTTTGCCTTGTTGAGACAAGATTCCATAAACGCAGTTGGATAACAGATCACTTCCAATACCGTTGATTTTTTTCAATTCGGCATCGATGTATTCCGGACTGGCGATCCTAAGGGCGCGGAGAAACATTGATGAAAAAATGGCCTTCTTAGTGGGGGTGTCATGTCCCGAGTAAAAGTGTACGTAGGACAACCCTATGCGCCCTATTATTAGCTCGGTGGGCTCTATTACTTATAAACTCTCCAAATGGCTTGTCAAAGTCTTGTCCCCCATTCTCGGAACTATCTCTGATTCACATGTAAAAAATTCCATGGATCTTACTGAAAAATTGAATAATGCACGTACTGAAACTAACGATAGATTGATCAGTTTTGACGTTTGTTCATTGTTTACAAAAGTGCCGATTGACGATATGCTTGACTTTCTCTCCCAAGAATTACATAAGTATGACCTGCCACTACCTTCACACATTGTTTTGGAACTTATTAAGCTTTCCATCAAAGACTGTAATTTCACTTTCAATAACGAGTATTATCAACAATTTTTTGGGATGGCCATGGGCAACCCCTTATCGCCCCTCCTCTCCAATATTTATATGGAGTTTTTCGAAATTACTTACATTCTGAGAATCTTGGGGGTTGGCATCCCTTGGTTGCGGTACGTCGACGATATTTTGTGTATCTGGTCCATGAATCGTGACCTGGATAACTTCCTCCTTCAGTTAAATGATCAAGTCCCCTCCATTAAGTTTACTTTAGAAGTGGAACTAGACAATTCAATCCCATTTTTGGATGTGCGTGTACATAGGGAAAGCCCAGGTTTTAAGTTTAGTATCTATCGGAAAACAACAAACAATTTGTCCTACGCACACTTTTACTCGGGACATGACACCCCCACTAAGAAGGCCATTTTTTCATCAATGTTTCTCCGCGCCCTTAGGATCGCCAGTCCGGAATACATCGATGCCGAATTGGAAAAAATCAACGGTATTGGAAGTGATCTGTGTTATCCATCTGCGTTTATGGAATCTTGTCTCAACAAGGCAAAACGAACTTTCTATCGTGTCAATAAAACACTCGTACTTTGTCAAAAATATTTTAGTACTTCCATTTTTCCCGGGCTTTTTAGGCATTGCTAATGTACTTAAACTTTTGGATATTAATGTAGTATTTTCATATAACAATATTGTGAAAAATATCATAGTAAAAAAAAATAGCCCTACCAATAATTCAGGCATTATCTATAAAATTGGTTGTAAACAATGTGATTCCTTTTACATAGGTCAGACGGGAAAGGATTTGCACACACGTATAAAACAGCATCAATATTCCGTTAGAACGGGACAGTTGTCCAGTGCCCTTTTTGTCCATTTGTCAGTTATCCCACTGTATTGATTGGAATAATGCTTCAGTTTTATTCCACTCTAGCAACATTGTTAATAGAAATATTCTTGAGTCTGCCATTATCCAACTTTCAAATAACTTCAACATAAGCAAAGGTCTTTTTAAACTCGATCCTGTTGTTTTGAATTCCTTCAAAACAGATTTAGATAAGAAGGGTAGAACGCTAAATCTTTGATAATCTTGTATGCTACTTTATTAACTTTTAATTTTCATTTTATTTTTATATACATCGAAACTTAACCATATAAGGCAGAGTGTTAAAACCCGGGCAGATTTCCAGTATAAATTTGTATTTTATAATTCATTTGATCTTGTGCTAAAAATCGATATTTTTCCTTACAAATCTGTATGCCTCTGATAATCCTTTAATTTTTAATTTTAATTTTTACTTCTCCGTTTATTGCATATATATATGTATATATATATATATATATATATATATATATATATATATATATATATATATATATATATATATTATTTATTTATTTTTTCTTTTTTTTTCTTTCTGTAACCTATATATAGGCTGTAACCTTTTTATGTACTTCAGTGTTCCTGAAGATGTCATTAGACGAAAGCGCTTGAGCACCAATTTGTGTTTCCTTTCCTTCGTGGTTTTATTCATCATATATATATATATATATATAAGGGGCGACGCCAGACTTTTCACATAGGTCAGGCACAAGCATTCTGGGCTTGATATGACTTCGATAGAATTCATATTAATGAATATGTAAATTTTGTTTTTTAAATAATTTTGCTTTTGTTTTCAAAAATTACTTAAGGCCTACTAAATCAATAAATTGTTTAATAATTATAATAACTTACTTGTATTTTATTATGTCCTTAGAGAATGTCTTCATCATATTTAATCTACCATGAGTCATTTATATTTAAACTCCAACCTCCTCGGTTTCAATGCAAATTCTTCGATGACCTTGTCATGTAGAATCTTTTGCCTCTCCAGGGAAACCACACTTTCTTTCTCTATTGCAATTATTGCTAAACATACTAGTCTTTCCTGACCAGTTCTGTTCCTTAGATACGTCTTAATTCGATTTAATGTTGAAAAACTTCTCTCTCTGGATGCACTGCTCACTGGTATAGTTAAAATCAATCTAAACAGTTTTGCAGATTCGCTAAAAGCTTTTTCTAAATCTAAGTCAGTGCATAATTTTAGCAGTTCTTTGACATTTTTGCAGGCAGTAAAATCAGGATCTTTATAAATGTACTTCAATGTAAATGGGTATCTAAGGTCAGTAAAAAAATAAAAAAAAAAAATAGAAAAAAAAACACACAAAAAGCACAAAAGAAAAAAAAATTCAAATGCATTGAAACGAATACGACACGGTCCCTGAGGTAACTGACAGTGAGGAAAGCCGTGCGCAACTCATAGTTCCCACATATCTCTATTTTCACTCAAACAGCTTTCTGAGGATGAGATTTGGCATCCAGCGTAATGTTAGGCACTTAGAAATATGCCTGACTTGTAAAGTGAAAAACCCGCTTTTCTCTTCTTTGAAAAAATAGATTGACAAAATTA
Source organism: Bathynomus jamesi (assembly GCA_023014485.1). Classification (NCBI taxonomy): domain Eukaryota; kingdom Metazoa; phylum Arthropoda; class Malacostraca; order Isopoda; family Cirolanidae; genus Bathynomus; species Bathynomus jamesi. The sequence goes on from JAJOZX010000481.1 coordinate 595,742, forward strand.
TATACTTATCTGATTGTTTTGACAGATGCTATACTAATGTTGATTTTAAATTACATTAAATTTCGTAAAAGTTTCATTTTTTTCATAAGTGTGATGCAAGGCATCGGAAATGATGCCCGACCTGGCTTTGTGGCTTAATGCGTTCGGTCGCTCAGGCGTCATAAAACAAGTCTGACTTTGCCCAAAGAAGCGGCGCATGGAGAGAAGGAAAAAATGCGGCATTCTAAAATTTATATTGCTCTCATAAAGTGACCATAATAAATAGATCTTTGAAATACACAAATTTAAATTTTACATGATGACCAGAAAATTAAATTTATTTTTCTTTTAAAATTAGGCCAGGCTGAGCCTGACCTGCCTGACCCCCGCCGTCGCCTCTGAATATATATATATATATATATATATATATATATATATATATATATATATATACTGTATATATGAATTTATAAAAGTTAACGCAACATCGGTGCTATTTCCAACCGTTGCGGAGCTTCGGACGTTTTAAGATATGCAAACAACAAATCCCTACTTGTGTGTAATTCGATAGATTGCAGCACTGGTGATAGTTTCGGTTAACGAAGTTACCACTACTAATCCTGTTTTTTCTTTCAGTTGGTTCTGATTTGTGGTCCGAGACACTGTGTTCCGCAAGGTGAACAATCAAAATGAATCAACAGTTCACACCCGCTGAATACGCTGATATCCATTTCATTTATGGATTCTATGATGATAACAGCAGAGCAGCAGGTGAGGAGTATCGAAGATGTTTTCCGAACCGCCGAATACCGAACAGGCAAGTGTTTAGTGACACAAACCAGAGATTAAGGGAACAGAGACAATTGTTCCACGTAACCAAGAACATGTAGCACGACGGCCTATTGCTGTGGAGGAGCGCATACTGGACCTAGTACAACGTAGACCAACTACTAGTGTTCGAAGGATTTCTTGACGAATTGGTGAATCCGCATCCCATGTATGGCGAACCATACATTATGAGGATTTGTATCCCTATCATTTGCACCGTATGCAAGCTCTTCTACCGGATGATTAAGATAAACGTGTTCAATTTTGGCCCCCGAGATCTCCGGACCGAACCCGGTTAGATTTCTTTTTATGGGACCTTATGAAACAGATGGTCTCCAAGACCAAAGTACAAACGAGAGAGGAACTCTTGCGTCGGATTATGAATGCCGCTGCTTACATACGAGAACACCCCGAAATGATTCAATGAGCAGTGGACTCTTGTTTGGAACGAGCAAGGTGGACATTTTGAACATTTATAAGGTGTATCTCATAAAATGTAACAATAAATGCATCAGATTAATACTCTCGTTTATTTTTTCCCATGCACCTTAAAACGTCCGTAGCTCTGCAACAGTTGGAAATAGCACCGATGTTGTATTAACTTTTTTTTACTCGATATCACCCCCAAAATCACCCCCCAAAGTATGGCAGACCAGTTGTGAAATACCTTGTATAGTGTATAATAAGGTAGATAGAAATCACTTTTTGGTTGTTTGTTAAATTAGAAAAATAAATGAATTATCTGTTCACAGTGATTAACAATTATGTATACGGTAATTGTGGTATATTACAATGACTGATTAATTATTAGCAGTAAGAAATGGTTTAAACAGTACAGTCGCCCCTCGCCGTTGGCGGGTTCGCGCTTCGCGGATTTCGGTTATCGTCGGTTGACCATTTGTGACCCTTTTCACGGTTCGCGGGTGCAAATTTCGCGTATGCGACTAGATGAAAATTTTACATAAATTAAATTAAAATTAAAAAAAACATTATGTATGGTACTTACCAATCAATGTATGCTATCAATGTATTTACGAAGTGATGTATTTTGGGGAATATGAGACACTTCTTCGTTTACATTTTTTGAAAAATGCTATACATTAGGTTTTTTCATTTTTATAATTGTTTTTTATTTTAATATTTCATATTTATTTATCTATTTATTTATTTACTGTATTTAAAAAAATGTTTTTATAAGAATACGTTTTATTTTTATCCCTCACCCTCGTTCTGGGGTAGGTACTACTGCGCATGCGCTATGCACTGGCTTCTGGAATCTTTGTTTGTTTTTCCATTGAATGCCTTCAGCCTATAGATGTTGAAGAATTTTAGATTACCTTTGGACATTTTAGAAAAATGTTGTACAATGTGTACATAATATTTTTACACTTTTTATTTATGTTTTATATTTTGTTTTAATTTTTTTATTTAGAACTTACCATTACCATTCCGGTGAGCGAAACTGCGAAGAATTGGCACGCGAATCTTGAATGGGGTATCAAAAGATCTTGCGCTGAACTGCGAATTCGCGAACTGCGGGGCACGACTGTATTCATATTTTAGGAGGGTGTCTGGGGGTTCCCAGGCACGTAACCCCACTTTTCCCAGTGAACCATCGTATCGCGGTTCGTGGATTTCGCGTTTTGCGGGTCTCCGCGGAAAGAAATACTCACGTACGGTGAGGAGCGACTGTATAAGCGTTAAACGCTGCGTTAATGACTAGCAACAATAATTAAGGTAATGAGATATTCGGTACGGTACACTACAATAATGAGTAAGTAAGTAAACAACAACTAGGTAATAAGGTACGATATTGGGTTCACAGCAATAAGTAATTATACAAATAAGTAAATTATATGAACGAACGAAATAACAAGGTCATACAAAAATAAGGTATTGGTACAACACTTAAATAGGCCTATTGCGGTCTTAACGGGAGAGTTAATTTGAACGGTAATGAGGACACTTTAGGGCCTACTTGATTAGGCAGAGTTTGTTGACGTTTTAGCTTTGAATCCGAAATAGTCTATCACGACGTAACAAAACACTGTAGGCAAAGTGGTGCTCTACGAGAGGTTTACCGACCTGCAATTTTGACGTGATAACTCTGAAGACTGAAGAGGCCTACGTGAGGTTTACCGTACTGCGTTTCGACGGAGATGGCCTGAGGACGCATAGGCCTACCGGCAGAAGGATGTGATGAGGACCCGTTGAAAGAGACTTGTTGAAAGGGCGCCGATCGAATTGTGTTGAAAGATGAGTGAGGCGAGAGCCAGGAAGATGACACCAACAGAAATCTTGTAGAAGTGGTTTGTCTCTGGCGGGATGAAATTGTAGGTCGCTTTGAGTGATGATTCACTTCGTGTATGTTTGACTGATGTTTGAAGGACTGAGGCCAGCTGAAATCGAATGGCACTAAGTAAAAGTGGGGATTCACGAGAAGCAAGGAGCAAAATGAGATCGATTTTAAATGAACTTGCGCTTATATAGGCTCGGAAGACGCGTAGTCTTCGCTGGCCTTTTTGGAAGACGAAGTAAAATTTTCTTTTTTCTTTGTGGGTTGCCCTTGCCCACATGGGTTTTATTGCTCTGTTTTCGTTCCAAGATGTTTGAGAACGGCGAGGAATGGAATTTCCGGTTAGTCTCTCTCTCTCTCTCTCTCTCTCTCTCTCGCTCTCTCTCTCTCTCTCTCTCTCTCTCTCTAAGTCCGGCATCATAGGAAAAATAATAAAAAAAGGCAAAACAAAAGCTTTTATTTACAGAACGTGTTCAATATGTCCACCATTGTTTTATTGTTCCGCAGCCCATTCACAAAATTCCATCCGCCGGTCGGGATCATCTTCGCTTAATTTCTGTAGGATCTGAAGTTTATATGAATGCCATTTGTGAGCCTGAAGAATGCGATGGATGCTACTTTTCGACACTCCTGTCTCGGCGGACAATCGCCGAAGAGACTTATTGGGACTTCTGTCAAAATGAACCAGGATGCAGTCGCTGTATCATCGTCAGTGGACCTCCTTGAAGGTCCACTGCGTGGTTTATCTTCTATGGATCCTGTTTCCTTAAACTTTGCAACAAGTCTGCTAACACAACTCTGTGTTATTGGCTCGCGGTCTGGATGCAGTCTGTTAAATTCAGCAGCGGCCTCTCTTTGACTCCGATTTCCTATGAGTAGAATTATCTGGATTCGTTCTTCCTTGCTCACAGACATTATGGCCTGTAGAAAGAGAAAAATATGAATTATGGTTTGTAGAAATAGAAAAATATGAATTTCTCCTATGATGCCGGACTTATGGGACACCCTGTGTGTGTTATTATATATATATATATATATATATATATATATATATATACAGGGTGGGCCGTAAGTTTCCATACATAGGAAAATTTAAACGTTTGTTTTTATGTTCAGATACCCTAAGAATATGCGTTTGTAAGATCTTGTTTACTGATGAAGCAAATTTTTACGTCAATGGAGAGGTTAATCGGCAAAACATACGTTATTGGAGTAATGCTAACCCTAACTGGCTGAGTCCGACGAAGATGCAAGGTGCCGGTAAAGTGATGGTGTGGGCCGGGATATGGGGTGACAGAATTATTGGACCAATTTTTGTCAGTGGAAATCTTAATGCCGAAAGGTATCTTAACATGTTGCAAGAAGAGATTTTCCCATCCCTGCTAAACGAGGAAGGTAACTTCCCAGTTTACTTCCAGCAAGATGGAGCTCCACCTCATTATGGTCTTCACGTGCGTCGGTATTTGGATCAGCAGTTTCTGGATGCTTGGATTGGTCGGCGTGGTCCTGTGGAGTGGCCTCCCAGATCCCCAGATCTCACCCCCTTGATTTCTATCTTTGGGGGCACTTGAAGGCCATGGTGTATCAGGAAAAGATACGAGACATAAATCATCTAAAGGAACGTATCACCAACGCCATTACAAGCATAACGTCAACTGTGCTAATACGTGTTCATCAACAGTGGGAACACGTATTGAAATGTGTTTTCAAAACAATGGCAACCATGTAGAGCATATTATATAAATAAAAATGGTTGTCCATAAAAAAATGTTTATTTTTCCTATGTATGGAAACTTACGGCCCACCCTGTATATATATATATATATACTGTATATACATAACATTTATAACATTTATAACATTTACAGAAATCTTTTAACATTAGTGTGCATTACATTGAATAACCTAAGTAACTGAATAACAATACCTTCACAACAATATAAAGCGATATTTTCAGTACAGTATAATGTTTGCGTTTCGCTGCAAAATGCAATTAATTAATAAAAAATATTTATCTTCCAAAAAAAGAATAAAATTTTTACCAATTAGGTTAAAAGGATCTTTTCCGTTCTACCCCAGCAACAATTTCTAATGTAGTTTTACTTGCTGAATTCAATAATATATATTTTATTTTGGAGAAAGTATTCCTGCTTTAATTAGTTATGGTTATAATTATTCATTTTTTTCTCTCTTTTGTAGATATTGTTATGGATGATAAATGGAATTTCATAAACATAGTTAAGGAAATAACGTTCTACCCCAGCCTTCTTTAGTTAACCTTATAAGGCTAACTAACAAAAATATCACGACCTAACCTAACCAATCGTCAAGGGAGTACAGTTGATTTAGCTAAATAAAGGAACGAGAGACATTGGGGAACATCTAGAAATATGATAGATTCTTATTTATGTGAATTTCTGTGGAGGAGAAGACAAAAAGGAAAGGACATTTTTATTGAAATCTTAAATGCAATCTCTACTTTTAAATAAAATAAACGGACTATAACTCTTTTGTTATTAATTTCCCCAAAATAAGATATATATTATTGAATTCAGCAAGTAAAACTACAGTAGAAAATAATATATAATTTCATTTTTTGTTGCTGGGGTAGAACGGAAAAGAGCCGTTTAAAAATGTTAAAAATCTATAAAATATAAAGTTTAATTACTGTATCGCTTATTGTCAGATAATTGCGTAATGAGTTTTACACCTTTACGGAAGGAAGAGTAAATGTGTAATAAGAGTATTGTACACGTATTCCAAATGTATCCTGAAATGTCTTAAAAAATGTATTTTAGACGCGTTATAAAGAGAAAGTTAAGCTTCATTAGGTTACTTATCTCCCTTCTTACACAGGCTTCAGAACTTAATATAATTAAAACTTTCTCCCTCAATATCACAGTGTGTGTGTGTGTGTGTGTGTGTGTAATTGAAATAAGATAGTGTAAAATATTCACTGATAGCAACAGGCGGTAACGTAACAGCTTTCTAAAACAATAATATAGGGCACGTTGAATGGTATGAAAAAAGCTTTAAAAAAAGTTATCTCCAAATGTGGTAGTTTTTATCTCAAAAATTCATTTATTTTCAACTTTCAACTTCAGGAAGTATCTCGCATTTCCTAGTAAATGGCTCGAATTTCCATGTCGGTTTTTTTTTCCTTTTCCTTATCTATATTATCGCTCAAAGCTCGTTGCGTGGACAAGATGAATTGTCATGTAGCTGACATCAGATTACAGATCTACAGAAGCTAAGGCTAACAAAGACCCGAAGATCCACTCTAAGGTTAGCCCGAGAGAAAGAAGAGAGTAGGGGGTTAAAAGAAGAGAATAGGGAGTGAAAAGAAGAGAATAAGGGGTTAAGTAAGTAGCAAAACCTCTCATTCGTGGGTTAACATTCATTCAGAAAAAGAGAAAGACTCACCATCATCATCCGCCGGACACTGCCAACAAGTCGGAAAAATAGTCGAAGAGAATAGGAAAGGGGTGAAAGATGAAAAGAAGTAAAATAAGAACGCTTACAAACCATGCAAACATAGTCTTAACTCAAAGAAACACTGTCATACCATGAAAACTACAGACATGCAAGTAAGGAGAAAAGAAAAGAAAGTAGGAAGAGTATAACAAAAAGTGGGTTAGTTTACTCTACGAACTACATCTAAGTTCGGTTAGGCTAATATTTTTTTTATAATTTTATTGCTGGCATATCACACGCTGGCCTGTCACAAGCTGGCATTAATTGTCAAACAGACTCATCCTCGACCATTACCCCGAGAACTCCTGTTGCTAATTGTTCTATTATTTTAAACAATGTTAATATTTTTAAAATGCCTATCTAAACGGTTTTTAAACATATTAACGCTGGTAGAGTTCACGACGGACGCGGGAAGATTATTCCATTTATCAATTATTTTAAACGTAAAAAGGTTTTTAGCGATGTTAGTAATGAAACGTCTGCCACGTAATTTAAATCCGTTATTATGAGTATTGCTATTATCGAAAGTGAACAGTTTGTCAAAATTTACGTTATCGATTTTATGAACGATTTTGAAAACTTCAATAAGCTCCCCCTTAATCTCCTAGTTTCGAGTGAATGCAAGTCGAACTCTTTAATCCTATCTTCGTAAGACTTGTTGCGCAATGATGGAATTAGTTTCGTGGCGTGACGCTGAACCCTTTCCAACCTATCAATATCCTCACGCAAATACGGGCACCAAAACTGAACGGCATGTTCTAAATGAGGCCTGACTAGGGACTTGTAAAGGGGCAATATAATATTCTTAGATTTAAATTCGAAATTACGCGCTATGAAGCCTAACTTCCTATTAGCTTTTGCGCAAGACTCCAGGCACTGGCTCCTAACTTTTAAATCCTTAGATACGCGTACGCCTAAATCTACTTCCTCGCAAACGCTCGCTAACTCTCTAAAATCCATCGTGTACGTGTAATTATTGTTACGAGAACCTATATGCAAAATTTTACATTTGTCTACATTAAATTGCATCTGTCATTTATCCGTCCACTCCATAATCCTATTTACATCGTCTTGGAGCCTATTTCTATCGTCCACGTTAATGGTTTTACTGCCTATTTTAGTATCGTCCGCGAATTTTGACACGTTACTGGTTAAGCCTACATCTATGCCGTTAATGTAGATTACGAATAGCAATGGGCCTAACACTGAACCCTGAGGGACACCGCTACCTACATTCAACCACCCCGATTCACTACCGTTAACAGCGACCCTCTGTTTCCTAGTACGAAGCCAGTCCTCTAACCAGTTAGCTACCTGACCGCGTATACCGTGCGCTTTAACCTTCACAATTAATCTTCTATGCGGAACTGTATCGAACGCTTTTTTAAAGTCTAAATAAATAACGTCGACCGCTCTATGCCTATCGTATTCGCGCACTATTTCGTTATAAAACTCTAACAAATTAGTTAAACAAGATCTATGGCGTCGAAACCCATGCTGACTACTATTAATGAAATCGCGACTTTCTAAGTGATCGACGATACGATCCCTAACTACGGATTCCAAAAGTTTACCGCCAATTGACGTTAAACTAATAGGCCTATAATTGCTGGCTACTGTGCGGTCGCCTTTTTCAAAAATGGGCGTAACGTTAGCTAATTTGAAGTCTTCATGAATAATCCCCGCTTCCAGTGACTGATTAAAAATTTTCGTTAAGGGCCCTACGATAACGTCTTTCAAATCTTTAGGATAAAGAGCGTCAGGGCCTGGAGCCTTGCTAACTTTTAGCTTATCGATATAATGCGCAATCTCACCCTCGTAAACAGTTATTTCATTCAAAATAGTCTCGCTACTAAATGGAACGATATCGTCCACGTCGGGGACATTATTTACGTCTTCTACTGTAAAAACTGTCGCAAAAATTTGTTAAAAATACCCGCCATCGACTGAGTGTCGGAAGCCAAAGCGCCGTTAGCGTCCACTAGAGAGTCTGTATTATCTTTTATCGGCTTACGATTATTCATGTAGTCAAAAACCTTTTCTGGATTATGTTTACTATCCGCAGTTATAAGTATCTCTAAATTACGCTTACCATTCCTAACAGATCTTTTAACCTTACGTCTAAGCTCGATATATCTATTAAATTTAGCTACCGTGCCATTGCTCTTATTAAGTCTATACTCTATGGCTCTGTTACGCTCGTTTATGAACTCGCCTATTTCCCTAGTCCACCACTTGGGTCTACCATGATTTCTAGCGCGCTTGGGCCTACGAGGAATAAACTCCCTTTCGATATTCAAAAAACTTTCTTTAAACGCCTCCCAATGAAAATTTGCGTCATTACCCATAAATAAGTTATCCCAGTCCACTACTCTCATCCTCTCCACAAAACTATCAAAATTAGCCCAACGAAAATCAGGGACTTCTATTACGTTACTATCCTTAGTGTTTTTTATCAGTAGCTTAAACCTAATAATTTAGTGATCACTACATCCCAAACTCTCGCCCCCTTCTAAACCTTCGACTATATTTTCGTCGTTCGTCATCACCACGTCTAAAATATCGTCACCGCGCGTTGGTTCGGTAACCATCTGTCATAAAAAATTATCTCCCATGAATTCAATCAGTCTCAAAGCCTCATCATTACCAGTAAAAGTCTCGTAATTAACGTTAGGGCAGTTAAAGTCTCCGCCAATTATACTATCCCGATTATTAATAAAGTTACCAAGAACTATGTAAAATCTAGTATCGGTATCGAGGGGTTGAACAGGAGGTCTATAAACAATAACAAAATTAAAGCTAATACCAAGCGCCCTAACTTCAACCATATCGCACCGGAAAATCTATCTTAACCTCGATAGCCCTAAGGGAATTACGAATGTACAACAAAACGCCGCCACCAATCCTATGTAACCTATCATTAGTAAAAGGTTTAAAACCCGCTATATCAAGTTCCCCCAACAAGTCCCGAGTCACAGTATTTAACCACGTTTCGGTTATAGCAACTATATCGTAGTTCCCGGAATAAATTATTGCCTTAAATTCGTTCAATTTATTTCTAATACTACGCGCGTTACAATAAAAGACGTTTAAATTATTTTTTACCACGGATCGGCGTTTTAAACTATTTTTCACGTCGGGCCGGCGTTTCCCGGACCCACAACGTTTAAAGAAGGCTTCGACCTCTACAACTTTCGAACATTCTCATCGATTAACCTACCTAGCCTAGCATTCACTATTTCATTGAAATGCACCCGATCTTTTATAAAAAGGCTAGGATCACTAAATTCTGACCACAGCTTTACGAAGGATACATTTTCCTCGGCACAAAACTCTTTTAGTTTAGTATTCAAAACTACTGTTTTTGACTTAATCCTAAGACCCAAACCGTGCCTCGGGGTAATATAGAACTAAAGACCTCTTTGACCTTGCCTTCAGGGACCTAATTAACCCCCTCTCTCTCTCCCAAAGGTCAGGCACTCTCGTATCGGGCTTATACGAGTCGTTGCCCCCTACCATCGTCACCAACATCGAGTGACGGGAGGCAACATCAATCGTATCTACTTCGTCTCTAATTCTGTCAACCCCTGGTAAACACACCCTTCTCCTCTTGGTTAGATTCCGTTCAACGAACTCCTTATCCATATGACGCACTAAGGAGTCCCCAATTAAAATAGTTCCCCCTCGTCCACATCCCTATCCAACTGGGCGAAAGGGTTCGAAACCTCGATAGGGGGGGATTCCTATCACCTAACGTACGTGGCCTAGCTCCACCCTTAACTTCTCTAAATCCCTCCCCGTCTACTAATCTCGGGGACCTTTTCCAGTTTGTGTACCGTTTTTCATATAATTTATTTTTGCTTTATAAGGCTAACTAACGAAAATATCATGACCTAACCTAACCAATCGTCAAGGGCGTACAGTTATAGCCTTATAAGCCTAACTAAAGAGATTGATATTATCACTCATTTTTTATCTGAAAAGAAGCAAAAATAAATTATATGAAAAACGGTACACAAACTGGAAAAGGTCCAATCTCGGACCAACCTTAACCCCTTCCTCAACTCCGTCTAACCTTCCCGATAAGCTACCTATACTAGAAACTATGTTCCTCACCTCACCCTTCAAATTACTAACGTCTTCAACGTTAGTATAGGTTCGGCCTTCGTCAAGTGTAACCCTACCCCTGCCCTCATCAAGCGTTGCAAGTCTTTCCGTCACCTCGCGTACACTGCGTTTTATATCAACTATCTCTCCCCTTAAATCACAAAAGAAACAAACCGATCTCTCGGTAATCGCCATAGGACCGCTGTTGTAATCCATAAAATCCGTATACCACCGATTAACCTCACACCTAGCACATGACGCTTTCTTCGACGGCATCGTGGAAGTTAAGGTAGTTACCGTTTATAACCGTCAGTCCGTCAAAAGTTTAAGTTAAATTAAGCCGGCACGCTATGAAAACTTCTAAATCGCTAAAAACCACTAATATTCAGTTACTTAACTATAATAAGTATTATGGAAGTATATATTATGCAAGTATATAAAATTCAGAACGTTCCAAAAGTAAATTTATCGGCAATATCCAAAAGTAGAAACAATATCAGAGAGCCCAGGGAATTCGTCCGCTCAGTAAGGAGTCTAGCTGACATTTTTCGGGATGGGGTAGGATAGGGTTGTAACTAACTGTCAGGCGAGTATCATGTCACCTCGCCGTGCGACTGGATATCATATAATTTTTGGCTCCATAGTTTGAGGAAACTGGCATTTCATTAGAGCCAAAGTTTGTAGTATTTCTACGAGTCAGGAATCATATGAAATGGTTTAGCGTTTGTAATTTCCCTAATAAATATATTTACTGTTGTCAGGGGCTACGTCGTGGCTATTGTTGTAACCGCTTTCCGTTGATCAACGAAGTTAACACTAGAACTACCATGAATTCTGTTTACCTAGAAAGACCTTGCGGTCAATTTTGACTGCTAAGCAGGATTTTTTTTACTTATTATTTTGTATTTATTTTTTATTTTTATTAAAATCATAGCTTTATTTGAAACATTTTACAAAGAGGACATTTATTTGAAACATTTTACAAACAAAACATTTATTTACAACATAGCTTATTTGAAGCATTTTACAAACAGAACATTTATTTGAAACAATTTATCAAAGAGAACATTTATTTGAAGTATTTAACAGAACATTTATTTAGAACATTTTATAAACAATATTTATTTGAAACATTTTACAAAGAGAACATTTATTTGAAGCATTTTACAACCAAAACATTTATTTAGAACATTCTACATACAATTGGTACACTTGAACAGAACATTTATTTGAAACATTTTACATACAATCGTGCACCTGCCAACAGTGACTTTTCTTTATGTCCTGAATGAGTGCCACAGTATACCTTGCCGCATGCTCTGCATTTGTACGTGGATTTGTTTCTGCAGGATTCCACTTGACATTGACGGTGTTTAGGCGCTGGGCTCTGAGCAACTTGCTCTGGTTCGCCAAGCTCCATTTCATCATAACCTACGGCTGCCTTTGTCTTGCACACTTCAGTTATTAGATCAAGCAGAAACTGTCGGCGTGAGACTCTGGATCCAGTAACTTCACGGTATACAATCCATGCATTTATGCAAGCCAAGTCAAGAATATTGAACCAAATCGCCATTGGCCATCGCCTAGATCCAGTTTTGCTGGTGTGGTACCGGGCCATTTGGTCAAGAATATCTACACCTACTTTGCTTGAGTTATAGTACTGCACTGTCTCTGGTAGCTTTTTGCGGTGAGATTCATCTATTTCAACGGATTTGTGCATTGAACTAAGAAGATAAACATTTTTGGATCTCTTACCTTTATAAATGGTCAGAGTGCAGTCCGATGGTGATTTATATATCGCCGATGAATAAAGTGGCTTTCCTTTCAGTATAGCTTCTCCATTAGGAACTTCCCGTCTCTGTCTTCTGATAGTACCAAGAAGAGTTGTTTTTTCAGCTTTGAATTTCTCAGCCAATTGTAAACTGGTAAAAAAGTTATCCGTGGTTACATGATAATCTTTCTTTAAGTATGGCTTCATGAGTGATAAACAAACATCAGCTGGAAGATCATGTGCAGCAGCATTACGAGTAGGATCTTTACCCAAATATGGTTTTCCATTGCAAAGGTATTTCGACTTTGCGTCCACAAGAAGCCAAAATTTTACTCCAAATTTATCTGGCTTTGATGCCATTTACTGAATGAATGGACATCGAGATTTGCATGGAAAGAGTTGTTCATCAATAGTAAGATCAAAGTTTGGTACATAGCACTTTTGACAGTTCATTATGGAAGAGTTCCAAATTTCAGAAATTTGACAAAATTTATCTGCCTGTTTTCTTTCTCTGCGGCTGGCAATATTGTCAAATCTCATATGCTTCATGATCAATTCAAACTTATTCCTACTCATTGATTTATGAAATATAGGTGGACCCCAGTCTTGATTCCATAACTGTTTCACAGGTGTGTTCTTTGCAACTAAAACACCACGAGCAATTTGGAGACCTAAAAACTTTTCCAAATCTTCAAGGAGAATGCTGAAACTTGAGTCGTTTAGTTTCTCATGAATTTCAGTGTAGTTTCGAATTGATCGTAACATAGGTTCATCAATAAGCAGTCGAAATGCACTAAGAGGTCTATTTTCTTCAATACCTTGGTATTAGCCCTGTTCAAAAATCAACTTTTTCTTATTTTCATAGGTTTCTGTACTTTTTCCCATGCTTTTTGACCTGAAAAGGCCGAAAATCACAACCATTTTGACCTAGGTTGTTGGGAAGCATTGCCGCATGGAGCTTTAAGTTTTCTGCCTTGAAATCGGCCAAAAGCACCAGTTCCGGGGTCCCTTGAATCATGTTTTGCACTATAACTTTTTATCTAAACAAGATAGAGCAACAAAATAGGCACCAAATTAAAGTGTTTTTAATCCTCTTTCTAACTTATACAATTATGATAGTCTTGGAACAAGAAATGGCACATTGGTACATACAAAGTTTTCAGAAATATCACAAAATTCGTTTTCTCACACTCAAGGCAGACAAGGCGCCTTATTCATGACACAAATTTGAGATTAACATTTTGTCACAAGTCTAATCGATCAAGAAGTGAAAGCATTACATGATGATTAATTTCATAATGACATTTACACACAGTTGTTGAGAGTTTGTTTCTTGAAGCTGTCAAAGCGGCGTCTGTTGAACTCCACAGCTTGAAGGAGATAGTCCCTTTGCTTGGCATCTGTTGTTATGACATTTGCAAAGTCGCTCATCATCTTGACACCACGTTCAGCAATGTCATTCACCACTTTCAGATTCTTAACATAGTCCAACGCTTTTCTGTAGTCCTCATTCTGTGGCCAAGACGTGACAGGTTCCAGAAGCCACTCGGATCCAATGTTCAGTGTGTCCAGCAGGAAATGTGATTCTGGGCCAATGAGATCAACCAGGGTGGTCTTAGCTGTGACTCTCTGGAATAGAGGCTTTCCTGTTCTGAAGCTGTCTGGCTTCTCAGTGGCATGTAACTGGGCAGCAATGTCGTGCTTCAATATGTCACTCAATCTACTGCTGAACAGGGCAAATGGCACGACTTCCTGCGTCAGGTACCATTTGTGGTTTTCCATCTTATTAAGTACTGCATCAGCAAGCTCTGGGTCAGTTTTCTTGTACTTCAACATGTCCTGGATTAGACTTAGATCATTCACGGGAGCATCTGCAGCAGACATTGACATCATCCATACAGGAGTGTAGAACAGCGCAAGGAAGGTGTTGAGTCTTTCCAGCTTTGATACAGTGTCTTCGTCGTACTCAAGTTGATCTGCAAACATCAGCATTTTCATGGAGTACAGGTTTCTGGCCATCCATCTGGCCTGATGAATGGCGCCTGGTCGACTCCAGTGAATACCTCGAGGAGGCGTTCCTCCAAGAACAATGACTGTCAGTTCAGCCATTTCCCTGTAGTCGGCTGTTGGAAGCCTTTCTGCTGTTAGAATGTCTTGGAGTATTTCTTCACTGTTCTTCTTCTTTTCCTTCAGCCATTTGCTGTTGATAGCCAGCATCTTTGGGTTTTCCTTGGACAAGTCCGTCCAAACATCCTTCAGATGCTCAAACCAGGGATTATCTGGCCCCTTCACCTTCCCAAACAGCTTCTCCCAAACTGCTCCTACTAGGATTTCCAGGATGTGATGTCGACAGGCCAGATAAAACACCTTTTTGTTCAGCATTTTCTCTAGCAGTTTGGCAGCTCCTCTGTGAACTCCACTGTTACTGGATGTAGTGTCAAAAACAAGGGCAGTAACATTATCCGTAAGTTCCCATGTCTCCAGTAAATCCATTGAAGCCTCAGCCTGAGCTGTGCCAGAAGAATTGTCATGACAGGTACTCCCAATAACTTTCCTTCAGTGTATGAAGGTGGACCAGACACTAGCACAGCTAAAGTCTCTGAGGTACTTCCAGGTTCACTGCCCAAGACATCTTTGAGCAACTTTCCATCCCAGTCTAAGGCAGCGTACTGTGGGGGGTTTTCACAAAACTTGGACATGTGACTCTGGCTGATATTATACCTGGACAGCATTCTGTTGCGACGTGTTGTTGAGGTTGAGATGACGAAGTTATCCAGATCAGCCCCTCCAGCTTTCAAGGTGGCAGAAACCATGGCAGTAACTTGATTGTCTGATAAACCAAGACGATCAGCTGTATTGCAGATGACATCACATTCCATGACCTTCCTTGGAAACGTCAAAGTCACACTAGTCACAGTGTCTTGATGGTGAGAACATCTAGGACGAGGCTGATGGTAATCCATGTCCTCTGTGTTAGCGTCGTTGTCAGTTGAGTCACCCCAGGTAATGTCATCCACATGAACAACTGCCTCTTGTTCTGCTGCAGCTGTAAAATAGTACATGTTAAGACAGTAATTGTTAAGTACATGCTAAATATCGCAATGGAGTAAAACTTAAAACTTTTTGTGACGTTCAAAGTAATTAGTTTTACCTTGTTCTTGTCTATGCTGCAGTCTTTCATTCCTCGCTGCTTGCTGCAGGGATCTTGTCTCAAAAATCTTGTCATGACCAGACATATGACCTTTCCTCTCAGTCTTTTGGTCTTCGTAGAACCTGATATCCTCATCTTTCTTCTCTCTGGATAACAGTCTGTTGTTCTGTATTTCCTGGATTGCATCTGGAGCTCCTATATCGAACAGGCTGTCTAATTCCAGCACAAATGCTCCTCTTTTTCCTCCAGGGTTACTTGCTCTTCCTTTGCTTTTCATCAGAGCACGATGTTTCTCATGTAGTTTCATGAAGAGCTTCATTGCGTTGTACTTGGTCATTGTCTTGATCCTAGCCATCTGCCAGAATGGGATGATAGATTCAACTGTTTCATATGCAAGGTCTTGAACCATGGGCCTCCCTGCATTTTCCGGTAAATTCTGAAGATTAAGGAAATACTGGAACGCCTGTCTGTTGGTGGGAAGCTGGGAACCACTGATAAAAGCTGAAGGGTATCCAACCAGGAAAGTTTCAGTGAGAGATCTGGTAGATGGCCCAGTTGACACCTGCCTGTGGACAGTACGTGGAGGTTCTGAGATATCAACTGTGCGCCCACGGAGCTCCCTCAGCTCCTTGCTTAATGCCATTGTGAAGTTGTAACTTGTAGATGGTTTTCTAGATTCTGATTGAGTTTCTGTTGTTTCCTGAAAAATGATAGATAATTATTATTATTATTATTATTAATTATTATTTATTTATTATTATTATTATTATTATTATTATTATTATTTACTAATATTATGCTCTTTCATTTGATACCTAATTTGTTGCTCTATCTTGTTTAGATCAAACGTTAAAGTGCAAAACATAATTCAAGGGACCCCGGGATTGGCGCTTTGGCCGATTTCAAGGCAGAAAATTTAAAACTCCATGCGGCAATGCTTCCCAACATCCTAGGTCAAAATAGTTGTGATTTTCGGCTTTTTCAGGTCAAAAAGCATGGGAAAATGTACAGAAACCTATGAAAATAAGAAAAAGTTGATTTTTGAACAGGCCTACCTTGGTATGCATATGGTATAGAACCACTTTTCTGCTTGAATACATTTTCAGTAGGAGTTCTGCCTCTCTCTCTTTCACCTGTAATTTTTGTCCATAAGACACCCGCAAGAGAAGGTAAAGTGTTGTTCGTGCTACTGAATGGAGCCTCATTTTGAAGAACTAAAGGCTCATCTTCCTACGTCTCATTAGAATCATTCATTTCTTCGATAGGACGTATTGCCTCCTGCAGTTGATCGACGGCATCGTCTTCTTCAGCCATTAAATCATCTGAGGCAAGTTCTTCCTGAAGAAGACGTAGAGCTTCTTCAATCTCAATTCCTTTATTTCTATAACACTGTGCATTTTATCTGTAAAATGAACAATATATATATATATATATATATATTATATATATATATATATATATATATTATAGTAACACTATCGGCAGACTGAAACAAATGTCACGACAGATCCATAAATCAAGCACTCACCTCCTTTTATGATGTTGGGAAAAGGCACACTGACGTAAAATTTGAGTGGCTTCAGGCTGACAAGCAAACTAATACAGTGTTGTAATATCTCAAGTATTTTCTAGAATGTTCAAAACTAAGATGCCACATCTCAATTATCTTCTAGAATTTTCCAAAGGAATAGGGGAAAGAAACTGAATGAAAGGTCATTTTTGAACGTGTGGTCCTTATAGGTAGTAACCTAAAAAATCTCTTGGAAATAAAAAAAAAAAAAAAAAAATCAAATATGGTATAATAATGGCAGAAATTTATGAAAAGTCATAAAAGGTCAGACCGCTACCTTTTCTGTAGTTAATGTATCACACACTTAAAAATTAATAGCGGTAAAAAATGACCGCTTAGTACTTATAGGTAGTAACCTACAAAATCTCTTGGAAATAAAAAAAAAAGGAAAATCAAATATGGTATTATAATAATGGCAGAAATTTATGAAAAGCCATAAAAGGTCAGACCGCTACCTTTTCTGTAGTTAATGTATCACACACTTAAAAACTAATAGCAGTTAAAAATGACCGCTTAGTACTTCTAGTGTTAAGCGACCATTGGGTCTGGGTAGCAGTTAGATGGGGTTTATGCTCTATTTGATGGGGTGATGGAAATAGTATGACCGCAAAATGGGAGAGTGCAATTGTAATGCAATGTTGATCAAATGTTGCAAGGAGGGGGCGGTTGGCACCCATGGGGGAAAGGGGTTGGCACCATTGGGGGAAGGGGGTTGGCACATCCTTTATCTACTCTAATGGTTAGCTCTGGAAATTCTTCCTCAATCCATTCCCCTGTCTATGACATCCAATCTTTCAAATGCAGAGTGCCTAGGCATCTCAAAAACCTTGAACCTGATTCGTGAACTGTTGAAGACCGACCTGCCTTTGACCCCTCTGCATCACCCCGCATTCTGGTAATTTGACGTAAAAAAGAGTTGCTTTCTAGACAGGGACTTTGAACAACACCCTGTCCGGATGAGTACTGCGCAATACTCGGTTACTGATTGGACTAAACTAACTCTTACATACTTTCAGGCTGATGTTTATTTTTCTACTATGGAAGAAATTATATTAAATGCCCTATTTCATCCATGTTCAGAAGTTATATATATCGGCTATGATATGCATGTTATTTTCTGGGGAAGAGAGCGAATGTATCCAATTGCTATGCACCACTTATAAATTTCTACGATAGTCAAATCTTCGCATGCGCAGGACGGACAGATAGAGAGAGGGAGAGAGAGAGATAGAGAAGAGATAGAGAAAGAGAGAAAGAGAGAAAGAGAGAGAGATAGAAGATAGAGATAGAAGGATGAATAGAGAGATAGATAGATAGAGAGATGGGTGGACGGATGGACAGAGAGTTACATAGATAGAAGATAAGAAAGGAAGACAAACCCGTGTAATCTGGCAGAAATCCGTCAAAGATGCAGTTCACTGGATCCACTGTACAAGAGCATCTTGCAAATGATTTGTTGAGGTTTCAGTATTGAATACACTGTCGCAAAAAATAAAGGTAATCTGGTGAAGTTGGTTGTCATGTATGATTGCTTCGGGGCAAATGAGGAGGGAAAACATAATTGAAAATTTGGTAGGCTCTTTTGAACTCGCGCTAATTATTTAATTTGTACATACTTTCAGTATGATGTTTATTTTTCTACTATGGAAGAAAATATATTAAATGCCCTATTTTATCCATGTTCAGAAGTTATATATATCGACTATGATATGAATGTTGCTTTCTGAGAAAGAGAGCGAGTGTATCTATTTGCTATACAACACTTAGAAATTTCTACGATAGTCGAATCTGTGCATGCGCAGGACGGACAGATGGAGAGAGGGAGAGAGAGAGAGAGAGCGAGAGAGAGAGAGAGCGAGAGAGAGAGACAGACAGCTGGATAGATAGATGGAAGGATGGATGGATAGATAGATAGATAGATGGACGGATGGACAGATAGATAGATGGACGGATGGACAGATAGATAGATAGAGGGCAAGAGAAGAAGACAAACACGTATAATCTGGTAGAAGTCCGTCAAAGATACAGTTCACTGGATCCATTGTATAAGAGCATCTTGTAAATAATTTGCTGAAGTTTCAATATTGAACACACTTTGTTGCAAAAAATCAAGATGATCTGGTGAAATTGGTTGTCATATATGATTGCTTCAGGACAAATGAGGAGGGAAAGCATAATTGAAAATTGAGTTGGCCCTTTTGAATTTGCGATGGTTTTATTGTCCGAAATATTTTATCACTTATATCGTAATTTTTGCACGCTGATTCTGAAAATAATATTCACTTTATGCCATCACGTACAGATTCTTTACAAAATGTCATATTTCATATCACATATGTAAGTAATTTTCATTAAAATTGGCTCAATTAAATTTTTATTAAAAACTACTGCCTATAAATGCTTCAAGATCAGAAGTGACGTCATAGCGTCTTCTAGAACATTCAAGAAACGCACCGCTAATATATGATTGACAAGCCACGAGATGAGTTAGTCTGTCTAGTGCGTGCGAGGTTATATAGGGTGTCCATAAATGATTACCCTGATTAAAGCATGCTATCACTTTTAAATAAACACTAGTATTCAAACACAGTTTTAATCATAAGTAGATAAACATACAAAGTTTTGATATATAGTTAATGAACTTAATAAGCTTCCACATGTGCACCCCCTAGTGGCAAGTAAAATGTCTAAACGGTATTCACACTCACGCCACACATTTTCCAACATTTGTGGGTTAACTGTTGCAATTGCATCCATAATGTGTTCTCGCAATGTCCTGATATCTGGAACAACTGTTGCATAAACCAAATTTTTAACATGACCCCAGAGAAAGAAATCCAGCGGGGTAATGTCTGGTGATCTTGGGGGCCATGGGATTGGCCCGTCCCTGCCAATCCATCAATTTGGAAATGTTGCGTCGAGAGTTTCACGAACAACATGCGCCCAATGAGGGGGTGCCCCATCTTGTTGGAAGATGACAGTTGGCTGCCTGTCCTGCAGCTGGGGGATGGCATAATTGGTGAGCATATCCAGGTACACAGTTGCGGAAACAGTGTTCTCAGCGAAGAAGAAAGGACCAATTATCTGGTCATGCATTAGTCCACACCAGCCATTGATCTTCGGACTACTGTCCCAAATATGCTCCCTTACGGCACGTGGGTTTTCCGATCCCCAAATACGCACATTGTATCTGTTGACTCTACCACTAAGATGAAAATCAGACACGTAACAAAAAGTCATTATCCTCGTCAATGCTGTTCAAAATGTCAATAGCGAATTGTTCACGTTTTGGACGGTCATCAGGCTTCAGTTCTTGAACAATTTGTACTTTGTAGGCGTGTAACTTCAAACGTTTGTGTAACACCTTGTGCACCGTAGACTTCGGTATCTTTAGTTGGCATGAAGCTTGTCTCACCGATTTCCTTGGTGACCGTGTGAAAGCAGTTTGAATGTTTTCCAATGTCCCATCGGAAACTGATGGTCTACCACTGCTCTTTCCCTTTTCCACGTTTCCAGTTTCCAAGAATTTTTTCATCTACGACTTAATTAACTTCACATCAGGTGGATTCTTTCCATACTTTGTTCTGAACCTTCGCTGAATACTGACAGGAGATTTTGTTTCCGCAAGCCACACAACACATTGTGCCTTCTCTGTCACAGACGCTATCTTAACTGAACAGCTACTACAGCGCTCCTAGCGGCGAATGCGGTAGACGAAACACACCAGCACAGAAACTTCATGCGTGTACGGGATCACCTGTAAAAAGAAAACGGATGTAAGATTCGTCATTAAAACATGAGAGCATACTGTTTTCAGGGTAAACATTTATGGACACCCTGTAGTTCTTCATTATTCAAAGGTGCGCGGTGACTATATTTCTCTTTTGAAATTTGTTTATTTTTCGCTATGGCAACCAGAGGGTGTGTAAATAGCCCAAACATTTTCTGTTATATTTGTGGAAAATTTACTGTGAAAAAATAAAGGCGAGATATTACAGAATTCGTCAAGAAAGCATACTATGCGTACTTCGGAATGAAACTTGGGGATCAAGACAAATCATGGGTTCCACATAAAGTTTGCAGTGTTTGTGCTGAACAGCTTAGAATGACTGCTATTTTTGTCATGTAACGTGCAAGGCTACAATACTAAAAATGAAAAGGAAATTTCTTATCCAGACTTTCAGTCTGCTATAAGACCTGTTGCTCATAGACCTGGTATACCTGTACATAGTAAACCAAATACTCTTGATATAACTTCATCTGATTCGGTGTCTGATGACAATGGAGACGATGATATTGATTGTTTTCAAACCGAAACATCTGGTGACCCCCAATTGTTTACACAAAGTAAACTTAATGATTTGGTAAAAGATTTGTGTCTCCCGAAGGATTCTTCAGAGATTTTGGAATCCAGACTTCGTGCAAAGAACTTGCTTTCTCCTGGGACGTCATTTTACTGGTACAGAAATTGAGAAAAAAAATCATCCGATATTTTTCTCAAGAAAATTCACTGGTATATTGCAACAATGTTTTGGAACTAATACTTAAGCTAGGCGCTGCAATCTATGACCCAAATGAGTGGAGATTTTTCATTGATTCCTCCAAAAGAAGTACAAAAGGCGTGCTCCTTCACAACGGTAACTTGTATGCATCCGTTCCTGTGGCTCATTCGGTTCACTTGAAGGAAACGTACGAAAATCTTGAGCTGCTTCTAGCTAAGATTAAATACAAAGAACACGGTTAGCTACTTTGTGAAGACTTAAAAGTGATTTGTATGTTGTTAGGTCAACAACTAGGTTATACGAAGTTTCCATGTTTTTTGTGTGAATGGGATAGCCGAGCAAGAACTCAGCACTTGATAAAAAGGGAATGGCCACGCAGAGTCAACCTGACACCTGGTTCTTAAAACATTCAACGTGAAAGTTTGGTTGACACGAAGAAAGTCCTTTTACCTCCACTTCACATAAAATTGGGTTTGACGAAACAATTTGTTAAGGCCTTGGACGAAGATGGAGATTGCTTTAAGTATCTGTGTGGTAAATTCCCAACTCTTTCGGAAGCAAAATTGAAAGAAGGAATTTCGTTGGTCCCCAGATTAGAAAACTGACTTTGGATGAACACGTTGAAAGAACAATGAACAATCTTGAAAAAGAAGCGTGGATTGCTTTTAACGATGTTATCAGCAAATTTTTAGGGAACAACAAGGACCCAAATTACCAAAACATTGTGAACAACATGCTAAATAAGTTCAAAGAGTTGGGTTGTAATATGAGTTTAAAATTAAATTTCTTACATTCACACTTGGATTACTTCCCTGAGAATCTCGGAGCACTCAGCGAAGAACAAGGAGAACGGTTTTACTAAGACATCAAAGAAATGGAGAAGAGATATCAGGGAAGGTGGGACAGCAGCTTGATGGCTGATTACTGCTGGATGTTGAAACGGGATACTCCAGAATTATTACATAAAAGAAAAGGAACAGCGCGTACATTCGAGACTAAAAGGCATAGATCTCACGAGAAAACTCAGGACAAATAAAGATGACTATGTAATTGACATTAATAGTCTTCTTTCTTTTTAAAGTTGTTTGCATTTGTAATTAGTATAACAAAGCGAAATAGGTACCTAATGTAAATTAAAATAAATAACATTTATTTATGTTGTTTTTCCTTTCCAGTTTGCAGAAAATCCTTACGTGATAGAAAAAATGGACACCTTATTTGAAATCAGCGTAGTTGAATTATATAAAATCAGTTATTAGTACGAAAACAACTCTTACAGAGTTCTCATTCGCAGGCCTGTGACATACTTTCACGCGTAGCCTTAATATATACGGTATGTTCTGGTGTGTGTGTGTGTGTGTGTGTGTGTGTGTATAGATAGATAGATAGATAGATAGATAGGTAGATATATAGATAGATAGATGGATGGAAGGATGGATAGATAGATAGATAGATAGATAGGTAGATATATAGATAGATAGATGGATGGATGGAAGGATGGATAGATAGATAGATAGATAGATGGATGGACAGATAGATAGATAGATGGGTACTGGCAACTTTTGCGCAACTAACTGTAGATATGGTAGTCATGTGTCAAGAATGTAGGCCGAGTTGCCGACTAATTTTTATTACGAAAGAATCAGACGTTTAATTTAAATATATAACAATAATGTTTAAGAGCATGTTTAGAATACGGCTGTATGTTTGATTTAGTGCTAATCTGACTGAGTGATATGACATTGATGGAATGCGTTTAGAAGAATAGTTGCCAGATTCTCCACATATAATTATTGTTCAGTCATTAGCTCGCATAAGGTGTCAAACAGGTAATTCCGATTAACTTTAGTATATACGATATTTTCTGGGGTGTGTATATATATATATATATATATATATATGAGAGAGAATTGTACTTTTGCGTAATTAAATGTAGATATGAAAGTTATGTGTCAAGAATGTAGGCTGAGTTGCCGACTAATTTTTTTTGCGAAAGAATCAGATGTTCAATTTAAATATATAATAATAATGTTTAACAGCATATTTAGAATACGGCTGTATGTTTGATTTAGTGTTAGTGTTTATTTAAATTACCGCGATTCTCTTCACATAATCACGTGTAGGCAAATATATATATATATATATATATATCGACTATGATATGAATGTTATTTTCTGAGAAACAGCGAATGTATTCATTTGCAATACAACACTTAGAATTTCTACGATAGTCGAATTTTCGCATGCGCAGGACGGACAGATTGAGAGAGAGAGAGAGAGAGAGAATTGAGTGTATTGTTATTATACGAAGTTTTAAAGCCTCTAATCCAGTGATGACGAACCACTGACCCACGGGTCAAGTACTGACCCACGAGGCCATTTTTAGTAACCCACGAGCTCTTATTTAAATAAAATATGACTTGAATTTTTCATATTTTCTGCCTTACAGTTTTAAAATTATTTTATTCTCCCACCGAAATAAACAGCTGATACACATTGAAGCGTTTTTAAACGTACAGTATACGTTTAAAAACATGTGTGTATATATGACAACTTACAATTCATCCAATTCCCCCATACTATTCAATTTGAAGATCTTCAGTTATCAGCTTTTCATTGGCTTGACATTGGTAATTTAGAAATGGAATTAGCTGACTTCCAAGAAAGTGCAGTATGGAAGACTAAATCTATTGATTTTAATCTGAAGTTACAAGAAAGGGAATTGGAGTCGTCAGTTTTGGGTGTAACCAAACAACAGCAATCAATAGAAAGAGTAGAGGATCTTATTCTTACAGAATGGAACTCTTTACCAAATTCCTTTGCATCAATTAAAAAGCTAGTATTAGCTCTGTTAACAATGTTTGGTTCATCTTATTCATGTGAACAGCTGTTTTCCTCCATGAATTTCGTCAAATCCACCACTAGGAATCGCCTTGGCACAGATATTAGTGCTGCATGTGCGAGACTAAAGACAACTAAATATAAAACTTCGATCAAAACATTAGCAGCTAAAATTCAACAAGTTTCTCACTAAAAATAGTAAGTAAGTAAATTATTGTGACCCAATTTCGTTTTTTTTAAATCAAAAGTAACAAAAATGACCCTCCAGCATAAAAGGTTCACCACCACTGCTCTAATCTTTTAACGATATGCACTGTTTTAAATTACTATTTTATTATATGTTTAAAAGATAAATTTGTATATTAAGACGGATTTTGATTTGAATAACTCGCTGTTTGGAATAAATCCTTGTAAAGAATTAAATAAATAGCGCAATCTGGCTAAATTAAAATATATTTTTGTTTAAAAATGATATTAATGTTTTTTATATTATAGTTTAAAGTTAAATTTGTATATGAAGGTGAAAATTAAACTATTGGCGTTGCCGTTTTTTGAGACTTTGTCGGGCTACTCTGGCCCCATAAATGTATTTGTTTATGCTTAATAGCTTTGTCTATTAGTTGAGTCGTTTTCTGAGACCTTACCGGTCTATTGGTGGTGGTGCTGTGCTGATGGTTGTGGGGTTATACAAGGTAGTCTAAGGAGGGCATAATTATGTATTTTGCTATTGGGATATATCAATTCTTCTTTACATGCATCTGTTTAAATTATATACGAAGTGTGTGTGTGTGTGTGTGTGTGTGTGTGTGTGTGTGTTAAAGATATATTTGTATATTAAAGATAAATTTGGATTTATTAATCCAGAAACAAAATAATTCTTCTTAAATGCGGGTAAAAAAAATGAATAAGTTACCCAAAAATAGAATCTATTTTTAATATAAAGTTAAGTGAATATTGTATATAATAAGATTTTTATATATATATTTGGATTTATTAACCCAGAAACAAAATAATTCTTCTTAAATGCAGGTAAAAGACGAAACATGAATAAGTTACCCCAAAATAGAATCTAGTTTTAATATAAAGTTCAACGAATATTGATTATAATAAGATTTAATGATGTATTTGTATCTTAATACAAAAAATTTGTTTTTGCATTAAATTTGGTTTATCATATTTGAGATTTTGTTTAAAAGAGCACCTAGCCCACAACACATTGGCTTCGTGGGGTTTTCTGCTACCAGAAACTCAATAGATTAAATTATTGGCGTTGCCGTTTTTTGAGATCTTATCGATCTACCCTGGCCCCATAAATGTATTTTAATACGTTTATGCTTAATAACATTGTCTATTAATTGGGTCGTTTTTAGAAACCTTAGTCTATCAGGGGTTAGTAAGTAAAAGTCGTGGGTAAGTCGACTTTGGTCTATCAGGTGTTGGTAAGTAAGATATGGTTGGTAAGTAAAAGCCGTAGGTAAGTCGGCTATGTAATACTGTGTTACTGCTGTGAGGTCTTAAAGTCGAAACGATTGGTTGTAGCCCCATCTCGCCTCGTGCTGCTGATGAGTGGCCTCCTAATGTCTATACTGGAGGTCATAAAGTCTATACCTAGACGACTAGGTAGCCCTCATCTCGACCACGTGTTGTTGATGGGATGAGCTCCTAAAAGTCTTTATTTATTCCGTGTTACGGACAAACGTATATGCATGCATATATACTTTATATAATCCCTTACACACACCTACATATGTACATATATATACAAATTAAATAAATACTGCAATCTGGCAACTTTTTTTAGCGATTGGCTGAATATATATACAGGTGTCCGAGAATTATCTGTACAATTTTTGGCTGTTATTAAAAGTCAACCATGAAGTGTAGAAATTCCAGTGTTGTCCCATTTTACAGAGAAACTCATTAAGTTTTTTCTGATAACAAGTTTTGACAAGTTTTTCTTTTTCAGATATTCATACACACCCCTCATCCTTAATGAATCCACAGGAGAAAGCACAGTGTGTTGAATGGTTTATCGAAACAAAATCAGATACACAAGTTCAACGAAGGTTTAGAACTAATTACAACAGAAACCCTCCATCAAGAGTAACCATACGAGCTTGATATAAAAGGTTTAAGGAAACTGGAAGTGTAGAGCATAAGAAAGGAGCAGGGCGGCCTCGAACGTCTTTTGAAAATGTCGAGCGCATTCGAGAGGCTTTTGTTCGCAGTCCACGAAAGTCGACAAGAATTGCATCACGAGAGTTACAGATACCTCGTTCGACAGTGCATGATGTCTTGCGTAAACGTTTGAAGTTGCATCCTTACAAGTTGCAAATCTTGCAACAGATTACGCAAGAAGATAAGGTCTCCCGTAAGGAATTTGCAATGACTGCTTGACAGAGTCGACCAGGACAATGCGTTCTTGGCAAGAATCATGTTTTCGGACGAGCCAACTTTTCATGTTTCAGGCAAGGTAAACAAACAAAATGTGCGCATATGGGAGTCACAAAGTCCACATTGCATAGAAGAGCACATCAGAGACAGTCCTAAAGTTAATGTGTGGTGTGGCCTGTTACATGATCGCGTGATTGGACCATTTTTCTTCGGTGAATCAACAGTGACCTCCAATACCTACCTGGACATGTTGCAACACTTTGTCTATCCGCAATTAGAAGCACTGCATCCACGCATCATTTTTCAGCAAGATGGCGCACCGCCACATTGGGCCTTGATCGTCCGTAAGTCCCTGAATGAGATATTCCCAAACAGGTGGATTGGCCGTGGAGGTGCAATTCATTGGCCGGCTAGATCTCCCGACATCACACCCTGTGATTTCTTTCTTTGGGGATTCGTCAAAGATCTTGTGTACAATATGCGGGTGACAGACATTGATGATTTAAAAGCAAGAATCACAGCTGCTATTGAGCGAATTGATATGGATATGCTGCGGCGTACATGGCAACATTTGGAGTATCGATTGGATGTTTTGCGAATCACTGATGGTGCACATATCGAATGTTTGTAACAACGTTACTTTAATAAAAGAAACTTTTGAAAATACAGATTCTAAATAATCTTGTTTAAGAATTTTACGTGTTATCAAGAATTTTATTAAAAGATGAAATTGTACAGATAATTTTCGGACACACTGGAATTTCTAAAAAACTTGTCAAAACTTGGTATCAGAAAAAACTTAATGAGATTCTCTGTAAAATGGGACAACACTGGAATTTCTACACTTCATGGTTGACTTTTAATAACAGCCAAACATTGTACAGATAATTCTCGGACACCCTGTGTATATATATATATATATATATATATACAGGGTGGGCGGAAAGTAGCTCCCTATTTTGGATTGGTAAAAAAACATGTATATTATCCATTTATTTCAGAAGAAATAATATGAAAAGGTAGGCATACATGGTAGGTTTTCTCTAAAATTCAATGTGGGCTCCAACTCTTTCCACCAGCTTCTGGAGCCGCCCAGGAATGGCGTCCACTGACTTTAGCAGGAACTCCGGCGGGATGGAGGACATGACTTCCCAAATTCGGTCTTCCAGTTCTTCCAATGTCCTCGGTTTGGTGCGGTAGACTTCTCCTTTACCCACCCACCCCAAAGATCTGATATTTATGCAAGATGGCGCCCCTCCGCACTTCGCTCTTGTTGTCCGTGAGTGGCTGGATGCCCACTTCCCTGGGCGTTGGATGGGTCGTCGTGGTCCACATCAATGGCCAGCCAGGAGCCCCGACTTGACACCGTGCGACTTCTCTCTTTGGGGGTGGGTAAAGGAAGAAGTCTACCGCACCAAACCGAGGACATTGGAAGAACTGGAGGACCGAATTCGGGAAGTCATGTCCTCCATCCCGCCGGAGTTCCTGCTAAAGTCAGTGGACGCCATTCCTGGGCGGCTCCAGAAGCTGGTGGAAAGAGTTGGAGCCCACATTGAATTTTAGAGAAAACCTACCATGTATGCCTACCTTTTCATATTATTTCTTCTGAAATAAATGGATAATATACGTATTTTTTTACCAATCCAAAATAGGGAGCTACTTTCCGCCCACCCTGTACTATATATATATTATATATATATATATATAGGTGTATATACATATATATATATATATATATATATATATATATATATATATATATATATAGGTGTGTGTATATATATATATATATATATAGTGTGTGTATATAATATATATAGATATATATATATATATATATATATATTAGGGTGTCTCTTATTTTCGAATTTAAGTGTTGATTTTTTAGGTTGCCCCCCTCAACCAGTTCCATTGGTTGAAAAAACATCACATATAAAAATGTTTTTTGGAATTGAACAATTTTTAGAGGTCGCCCCCCGCTTATTAAAGTTCATAAAATATAGCTATTATTTATGCAATTAATATTTGAAATTACTAGCAGTTGTCAAGTATACTAAATATGTTTTTTAATTAATTAATCATCATATTTATGATGACATCTTTGACATCGCCCATGGAGACGCTGAGAAGCTGATCAAGAATCGTGAGGACTGGGAGTTCCTTCAACTGCAAAGACAAAAAGGTCGTCCTGGCTCAATCGGTGGTGTGGACACTGTACATCTTCACCGCACAAAAAATGCAGTCAAACGGTTGGAAGCTGAGGCAGAGAGAAAAAGAGTCAGAATCTTTGATGGAGGCGTCTACTAGTCAAGTTGTACTGGCTTCTTCCACATCTTCCAGCAACACTGATGAAAGTGAGAATGAGGAGGAGGAGCCCAAAGGAGCTTGTGCTTTACCAAAATCTAAGAAAATACGAGGCATGAAAAACATCATGACTATTCAGATGTCTGCTGCCCTGGATCGTACACAAATTTCCTCTAGAAAGGCAACATTTATCCTCGCAGAGGCAGCTAAAAGCTTTGGTTTGGACGCTTCAGATTACAACATAAACCAACATTCTATCCATCGCCTTCGAAATAAGAACCGAGCTCGTCATGCTAAAGAACTTAAGGAGCATTTCCATGGAGAATGTTCTATGACAGTCCACTGGGATGGCAAGATGATGGAGGACCTCACCTCGCACAAGCACATTGATCGTCTCCCAGTACTTGTGTCAGGACCTGGTGTTGAACAGCTGCTTGGTGTCCCCAAAATCCCAAACTCAACTGGAGAAGCACAAGCTGAAGCCGTCTTTAACTGCCTGAATGAATGGGGAATTACAGAGAGAGTAAAAGCAATTTGTTTCGATAGAACAGCTTCAAACACGGGTCAATATAGTGGAGCCTGTGCTCTCATCGAAGCAAAATTGGGACATGATGTTTTGTACTTGCCTTGTAGACACCATGTTTTAGATTTATTGTTGGGAGCTGCATTTGAAGCAACATTGGGATCTACATCAACTGGTCCAGAGATATTGATCTTTAAGCGTTTTCGTGACAATTGGACTTCTGTTGATCAAAGCCAGTTCCAAACAGGTGAGACAGACACGATTACTAAAGAAGCAATTATCCAGTCTAAAACTGAACTAATTCAGTTTGCTAGATCCCAGGCACCTATGCTACGGGATGAATATCAAGAACTTTTGGATCTGTCCATCATCTTTCTTGGAGGTGTCCCCAATAAAGGCATCAAGTTTCGTGCACCAGGTGCCATGCATCGAGCTCGCTGGATGTCCAAAGCGCTCTATTCTATCAAGATGTGGCTTTTTCGAAACCAGTTCAAGATGACTAAGACTGAAGAACGAGGAATTCGAGATCTTTCCCTTTTTTCTGTTCTCATCTATATGAAGGCTTGGACAACATCCTCACTCCCTATTGAAACCCCATTTAATGACTGGCTCCTTATGAGGTCATTGATTAATTATCCTAACAAAAAGATTTCTGATGCAACTAAAAAAAAGCTCTCTAACCACTTATGGTACCTGTCTGAAGAAGCAGTTGGTCTTGCTTTCTTTGATGAGCGAATTACTACAGGTAAAGAAAAGCATGGTAAAGGCATTAGAAGATGAGTCCACTGATAGACCACCCAAGCGTCCTCGGATTCCTGAATCGACCTTCTGCTCTGGTGAAGGACTACACCAACTTGTTACAAGAAATACTAGAGAATTCTTTACTAAGCTGAATTTGCCAGAAGGATTTCTGAACAAGGCACCCAGCACTTGGACATCCAACTGTGAATATTTAAGGGCCAGAGCTATTGTTGCAGCTCTATCTGTTGTAAATGTTATAATGTTATAATGTTATAATGTTTCAGACCAACAAAGACCCTAGGATCCACTCATGGCTGGTCTACCTAACTGTGTTCGTAATCGTGTATTGTGTATACACATACGAGGAAAAGTGTAGGTGTGGCTGTAAAGACTGTACAGTAATGTAGAAATGTGTGTGCACCCATTATGGGTCTCCCATTTAAAGGTGTTTGTGGGGCAAGTGAAGATCATGAGTTTTTCAATACCTCACAGTACTATGGGGGGCACCGCTCGGCAGAGGAATCTCTTTAAATGGGGTGTGTAAGGACAGAGAGTATCCCCTAACCCAAGACGCTGCCTCCCTATATCCCACAACACTTGTGTTGAGCTGTGGGATCTATCCCCACAAAGCCTTAATTTTACTACCTTAAACTATACCCTTTCTATCAACATGCGCGTCCAATCGATTCTTAAACATGTTTATAGACGTGCTACTAATTACTTCTACCGGCAAACTATTCCAGCTATTTACTATTCTATGCGTAAAAAAGTTTTTCGCAACTGCTGTCTCGAACCTTCTACTTGTCAACTTACACCCGTTATTTCTAGTCCTATTATATTGAGATATTTCGAAAAAGCTATCTCTATCTACGTTATCAAACCCATTCATAATTTTGAAAACCTGGATTAGATCACCCCTTAACCTCCTAGTCTCGAGTGTAGTCAATTTTAACTCTTTAAGCCTATCCTCGTACGACTTTGACCTAAGAGACGGAATCATCTTAGTTGCTCGTCTTTGAACTCTTTCGATTTTGTCTATATCTTTGCGCATATGCGGATTCCAAATTGGACCGCGTACTCCAAATGGGGTCTAACTAATGATTTATAAAGAGGAACTATAATATCGCGCGATTTGTACTCAAAATTTCGAGCTATAAAACCTAACACTTTGTTCGCCTTAATGACCGCCGCTGTACTTTGTTTCGCTACTTTTAAATCACCAGTGACTATAACTCCTAAATCTTTTTCCTGCTCTACGCTTGTTAAATCTTTCCCTGACATACTATACGCAAAATTACCGTTACGCGAACCTATATGCATAATTTTGCACTTATCCACGTTAAATCTCATTTGCCATGTGACTGACCAAACAACGATTTTATTCAGATCTTCCTGAATTTTACCTCTATCTTCGTCATTAATCGCCCTACCACCCAGCTTCGTGTCATCCGCAAACTTTGAAACTGTACTGACTAGGCCGACATCTAAATCGTTAATATATATAACGAACAGAATGTGCAGTAGCTTTAGTTCAAGAGCTGAATAAGAAATTGACAGTGGGGGAAGAGCAGCTCCAGTTCCTTCTCCAAATTGTTGCAAAACACCGCCAGAGTCACCCAGTTCCATCAAAAACTGTTCTTCTCAAAAAATAACCATCACTGAGGTCGCACCTTAAAATACACCATATTGTATAATCATTGTACAGTATATTAAATAAATGTTGTATAAGGAAATATGCTAATTAAAGTAATTAAAGTATGTAAATAGCACTGGCATTTTGAATTTATCTCTATATAATAAACTAATGGTTTTTTTTTGTAGCAATGCTTCATTGCTGATTGTATATAAAAAAAGAGCCAGGAAGGATTTTAGATAGGAGAAAAAGGATTGGGATAAAGAAGGATTGAGGACCAAAGGATGGATTATAACAACATCAAGGATAGGTTAGAAAGGATCAATGATAAATAAGAAGGCCTATACTTATAAAACGAATGAAACTAAAAAAAGAAGGAAGGAATTATGTGTATAATGAGCATAATCATATGTCAGGAGCTATTATGCCATGGTCACCATTTTTTTAGCCGGGGGCGACCCCTAAATATGAGCCAATTTGTGTCAAACTTTCAAGTTTTAGTTTTTATGCTAAATGGAACTATTTTAGGGGGCGCAGATAAAATAATTCAACATTTCAATTTTTGACTACCCAATAAGAGACACCCTAATATATATATATATATATATATATATATATATATATATATATATATACAGTGTTGGGCACTAAAGCGTTAATCCGATAACAGTTAATTAACGAAGTTAACTTTTTTTAACGGACTATTAACGGAAGTTAATTTCCATTTATCGTTATCGGACCAGTTAACTTCCGATAACTCGATATTTAGTCTGTTAAAGTCCGTTAACACGTTAACTGCGAGGAGTCATTCATGGAAGATCACCGCTCCGCGAATGAATTCAAACCGCCATAACTTCAGTCTGCCAATTCCGTCCTCTGCCGCATTGGAACGGCTCTTCTCTCTCGGCAAGGACATCCTGAGGCCCAAGAGGTCAAGACTGACAGTTGGGCCTAACTTTGAGAAGTTGGTCTTTCTGAAGGGCAACCAGCACATTGTGTCATAGTCTTCAATAAATGTGCCTAAAATTTAATTTTACCTTTCAGTTCCCGCCATAATAATTCTCTGGTAAATTAAAATTTAGTTAATGGTTAGTGGTTACAAGGGTTTCAAAACATCTAATCAGTACATTTTTTATTAAAAATAAAAAAAAAAGTTATTAAGCAAAAAAGTTGCAAAACTTGATAAAAATACAGTTAAATACCTATTTATTGTTGGATTTTGCATAAATAAACATTTTCTATGGGTTTTAAAGCTTTTATCCTGGATTTTTTTAAATGTTAGTAAAGAAATAGTTATCGTTAACGGATTATCGTTAACTTCCGTTAACTTTGTAGTAAAATTATCGGATTATCGTTATCGGAGTTAAAAATTGGGGTTAACGGATTATCGTTATCGAAGTTAACTTTTTGGTTAACGGTGCCCACCACTGTATATATATATATATATATATATATATATATATATATATATATATATATATATATATATATATACAGGTCGTTCCGATAAGTGAGTGGCGATGGGAACAATTTATAAATAAAAGATAAAGGATAATAAAATTTTATTAGAAGGAATTTTATTATTAGTAAACTTACAATTAATTCGATAATTAATTGACATAGGGATCAACCTGATCGCCATTTACACGAACAGCAAGCTGTATGCGTCTCCATGTCCTGTCTGACATTTTTTCTAAAAGTTCTTTATCCTCATTGATGTCACTTAACACAACTTCTGCGATTTTTGTCAGATCAGATTCACTTTGATTTCACGGCCATTAATCCGCATCTTGAGGATTCCCCAGAGGATATTATCTGGGGTAGTCAAGTCCGGACTCCGCGGAGGCCAAGGTACAGGACCATACTTTCCGATCCATCTGCCAGGAAAATTTCTGTCTAGGAACTCACGCGCAGCGAAAGCGGTGTGTCCTGGAGCACCATCTTGCTGAAAAATAGGGTTGCGAATATTCGTATTTCTTAAAGCGGGTAGAAATCTGTTCTCCAACATGTCGATATAACTTCCTGAAGTAATTCGACCAGTGCATACAAATGGACCAATTAAACAATGCGCTGATATTGCACACCATATCATGATTCGAGGGGGATACTGTTTTACTTGATCATAATAATGAGGATTTTCTTTCGACCATAAAAACGAAAATTTGCTTTTGTCATCGCCATAAAGGGCACATTCATCACTGAAGAACGAACGATCTCTCTCGGCTTTACTTGGAAAAGCTTCAAGAATTTGTTGACAAGCATTAACTCTGACAATTTTATCTTGTGGCGATAAAAACTGAACGGAGGTTGGGCGGAAAGCTTTAAAATGCAAGTCTTTTTTCATCAAATCATGCAGTGTTGATTTCGGAACATTTAATGCAGATGCACGCCTACGAATACTTTTGGTTGGCGATTGTCGAATTAACACTTGAACATCATCTTCCAATCTTGCTCTTGCTTTGGGGCGACCACGGCGTTTTTTATCAATTATCATCCCAGTTGTGAATAATTTGTGTTCCCATTTTCTAATAATTTCGCCCTTTGGCGGCACATCATTAAATCTTTGTTCAAACCTTTCGCGTACTACCTTCATGCAATGCTTGGTTTTTCCAGATTCATGCCACAATGTTGCTGCTAATATCCGTGCTTCATATGTGTAGAGACTTTGATCACAAATTTTATCAACACGTGCGTCTACCTCAGCCATTGCAACGCCAATAATTAGAAATAATAAAAATAAAACAATGAAAACCCAGAACAAACAGGAATAAACATGAATTACTGCAAAATTAAAAATTTGGATTTCATGTGAAGCTAGCTTAATTGAAAAAAGCATAGACATTTATTAGATATCAAAGATATTAGTACACTCTGCTAACTGACATAGAATCGCCACTCACTTATCGGACGACCTGTGTATATATATATATATATATATATATATATATATATATATGAATAATTCTTATATTCATTTATATATTTCTTATATAATTCTTACATTATAATTCGTATAATTCTTATATTCATTTTTATAATTCGCATATTTATATAATCCTTATATTCTTATGTATATTCTTATATTCATTTTGACATATAGAGTTCAAAGTCGCATAACGCTGACATGAGTTTGGATAATTTTTTTATTTGCTTTCTATTTTATTTCTGCTGAATAATTGGTGAATTATTTCTTTTTAAATTACTTAATCATTTTTTTTTACTTAGCCTAATAATGTAATCTTGTTAAATTCTACAATGTTCATTTTCTGTATACATTCTCTCTTCGTTGTAAAAGATGAAGTCGTCCTGCTTAACGTTTAATTTTAAATCTTAAGCATTTAATTTTTGCTCATATCCATGTTTAATTGTAATTCATAATAAAATGCATATTTCAATTTCCATTTTTAGTTAACTCGGCAGATCATGATAACATCAGATCCGTCAATATGCGGTTTAAAATAAAAATATGACTTCATCTTCAAATATCTTGCTTATCTATCTAGACATTGCTACAGCTAAAATATTTACCTTATCTTCAAATATTTTGCAAAATAATCCAGCCTATTCAGAATAAAAACAAAATAGGTCGACATTAAATAATAATGATGTCACCAAAATATTGCCTATATAAAGTGAAATAATTTTTCAAATTGTCATTCTGATTGTCTGATCTGACTTAAAGGCTGAGCATTACTTGTAACATTTTAGCAGTAAACTACAGTAAGAGAATATCTTTGTCTTCTCCTTCGAGCCTTGCTCTCTTCAGAGAACTTAGTCTTAAATAGAGAAAAATAATTTCCCGATACGTTACAAGAAGAATCGGGGAACCTTCAGAGAATTTAGTAAGCTCCACAGAATCCTCCGATCCA
Source organism: Bathynomus jamesi (assembly GCA_023014485.1). NCBI lineage: Eukaryota > Metazoa > Arthropoda > Malacostraca > Isopoda > Cirolanidae > Bathynomus > Bathynomus jamesi. The sequence continues at coordinate 631,725 of JAJOZX010000481.1, forward strand.
GTACAAGAAGAAATCGGAGAGTAGTATAGAAGAAACTACTGCGATTCCCTATACGGTACCAGCTACTCCAGAGTAACTATTCCGTTGCTGCAACCTAACCAGAACCCCGGTGAACTTCGAACTGCCCAAGGCCATAGACCGACGGGTTAACATATATATATATATTCATCATAAATACTTTTCACGTGTCACTTTCGTGAAATAATTTTTCATATATATATATATATATATTGCCTTCTAAACAAGCCAGCTGGCTGATTAAGCCTTCTAAGCCTACTGGCTGATTAAGACTTCAAAGCCAACTGAGGAGGTCAAGAGCGTCAGTATGCGACGAGACATGCCTGCGAAAAGATCTCCTCCTCCTCCTTCCTCCTCTCTCTTAGGCTACCTTCCTAGGTCAGGTTAGGGTACCCCTTTTGGAGGAAAGTCTTGGGCCAACCCACTCTCACCCACGGGTGCCAACCCTCTCACCCCATGCGTGCTAATCCCCCCCACCATGGGTGGGGGAGGGGTTTGACAACATGGGTCAACATTGCATTGGAATTGCACTCTCCCATTTTGCGGTCATACTACTGATGGGGTCGCTTAAATTCCTTCGCAACATCTAAAATCATATGATGGAGGGGACCTACAGCTTTACGTAGGATCCGAACCACTGGCCGCTACATAATCTGGACGCAGAGGCCGGTCTCCCATCCAGTTACAACCCAAACCCAATATCGTTTAACTTCGCTGTTCGACGGGAAGCGGTGTGACGAAACTAGCCACGACGTAGCCCGACCGCCCTCTGCGTCCAGATGATATAATAATCCGTGGTTCTGATCCTGCGTAAAGTTGAAGGTCTCCTGTGTCGTATGACCTTAGATGTTGCGACGGAAGTTCAACAACCCCATCAACCATCAATCACCTACTGCTGCCAGCGCCTGAAACTCAATGGATAACACCTTTTTCCTACGAACGATGGGAAGACATTGAGGTCGGGGGTTCAACTCCCGATGCTACTGGTAACAGTAATATGGGAGTTAGTGCAATGAACTGCATTAGTTGGCCTAAACGCTGTGCTAATTTCTAACTCCCCCCCCCCCCCCCCCCGATTGATTATATTTAATGTATAAAAACTTAAGTTAGTTTACGCTTCAGGGCATGAAAGAAACCTAGTTTTTATTAAATATAAGGTCTTCATACGAAACTAAATGTTTTAGGAAAATCCTAAGTAATAATAATAATAATAATAATAATAATAATGATGATAATAATGAAACTGCATTTTCAAGAAATCAAAATGTGTCCCAGATTACTATTTAGTACTCTAACAGGAATTAACCTAATTAAAAGTTATGTAATAAATATTAACACTGCAAAAGTGTGCCTTTAATCGAAGTTTTAATGGGAGTTTGCAATAGATTTTGGAAATTTTTAAAATTTCAAACGACCAATTAGGGTAATTAAGAGACAAAATATTAGCTATGTTTAAAATTCTTTTGGTCTAAAAGTTAAAAAAAGAAATCTGAAACAGAAAAGAAGACAATGAGGGCAAAGCTAAAGAAGAAAAGCATTTGGAAAGTAACAATATAAAACTTTAGAATTGAAAATATATACGTATGAAGATTTACAGCTATTTTGATCAAGTCTCTACTGTTAAAGTATATATATATATATATATATATATATATATATTATATATATATATATATATATACTGTATATAAAATACATATAGACCGTGCAGGCGTGCATGGAATAAGGAACTCTTCTGGGAAAATTAAATCCATTATAGTCCGAATAAGTAATGATAAATGACAAACACTATAGTTTTTCTTTTTCATGATGTTAGCCCGACGTGGGCAACGGATCACTCGCAAAGAGTGACCCGTTGCGAGTGACCCGTTGCCCACGTCGGGCTAACATCATGAAAAGGAAAAACTATAGTGTTTGTCATTTATCATTACTTATTCGGACTATAGTGGATTTAATTTCCCCAGAAAAGTTCCTTTTTCCATGCAAGGTCTGTGTGTATCATGAAAAAACCTCAGGGGACCATTCTGAGTTCAATCCCATATATATATATATATATATATATATATATATATATATTATATATATATATATTTATTTTATTTTTTTATTTTTTTATTTTTATTGGGGTTGTTTAACCTCCTTCGCAACATCTAAGGTCATATGACGGAGGGGATCTACAGCTTTACGTGGGATCCGAACCACGGGTCGCTACATAATCTGGGCGCGGAGGCGGTCTCCCATCCAACTACTACCCAGACCCAATGTTGCTTAACTTCGCATATATATATATATATATAATATAATATATATACATATATATATATATATATATATATATATATATATATATATATATATACCTTTCAACCTTTCAAATGTTCCGTGCGATGATTCCTCATTTCACGAAGGTCAAGCTTGTTGCCCCTCCTCTCGAGTTTGCCTGGTGAAGTAATGAGTTGGTTTCTTGTACTTTCCACCTCACATAGCCAGGTACGTCCGGCTCATCGGGGATTGTTCTGAGCCAAGCGTCTAATCTTCTTTTGAAGATGTCCACCGCAACTCCACTCGTGTTGTGTTCCTTAGGTCTTTGGGCAAATGATTAAACGGTCTTGGTCCTCTCACGGCAAAACTATTTTCTTTCAAGGTTAAGGATGTTCCCTGTCTAGCCTTTAATTTGGGAACACGACACAGTCTTCCTTTTTTACTTTCAGTGAATATAGGTTTAACCCTATATGGACAGCTGTTACAAATTTCTAACCTTTCATATACACGCATTTACAACTTAACCCTAAAGAAAATTCTGTCCATAGAGAGTTAATTCGCGAAACCTTTCCCAATAATTTAGTTATTTGCACCCCTTGCTCTTGGCTGTGAAACTTCTCTGAATCCCTTCTAGCTGTCTAATGTCTTCTTTTTGTTATATGGGCATGTTAGAACCGAGCAGTTTTCCAATTTGGGTATGATCAGTGTTTTCAGTAGAGGAATCATTATATTCCTATCCCTTCGTTTAAAGGTTCTCAGTATCTGCCCAGTTATTCTCTTTGCTCTGTTTACTGCTATCTTATTTTATGCTTAAAATTTCGCATCGTCAGTCATCACAACTCGTAAATCTTTTGCTTTAGAATTTCTCTGAATTTCCTGTCCATTTGGGTTATAATATTTCATGGATTTGAGGTCCTCCCTCCCTTTTTCCGTGCCGTAACAGTTGAAATTTCTGTGTTAAACTTCATATTGTTGTCTTCCGTCCGCTTGTAGATTCTGTTCATGTCTGTTTGTAGAGATCCTATATCCTCTGGGTTTCTTATTTTTCTACTGATCTTTGTGTCATCGGTAAAAGATGTTACTGTGCTGTCTCTGGTAACGTCCTCATCTGTCAGTTAGCATGATTATGAAGAGTAGTGGAGCTAATACTGTTCCTTGTGGTACTGAGCTGAGGACCTCTGATTGTCATGAAGATATTCCTTGTACTGTAACGACTTGCCTCCGCTCATTAAGGAAATTATATATCCATTTCCATACTTTTTCTGTTATTCCCATATATTTCAGTTTATGTATTATGATTCCATGGTCACACTTGTTGAACTCTTTGGCAAAGTCTTTGTATATTACATCATTGTTTTAATTACTTTCCAGTACATCAATAATGTTGTTGTAGTGTTTCATTAGTTGTGATAGGCATGATCTGCCTGACCGAAACCCATGTTGGTTATCATTGAATTTTTTCTGAGTTTCCAAAACGTCATATATTTTCTGTCTAACTCTTCTTTCAAATATTTTAGTGAGCTGAGATGTAAGCGACACTGCCCTATAGTTTTTGGCCTCGGATCGATCTCCTCCTTTATATATTGGGACTATGTTCGCGCTCTTCAGGATGTCCGTTATTTCTCTCATGTCTAGTGATCGTCTCCAAATCCAATACAGTAGCTCAACGATTACACTTGCAGTTTTTCATCAGTGTGGCATTCCATTTGTCCGGTCCTGCCGCTGAAGTCGAAGTCCTTTATACGTTCCTCTTGTAGTTCTTCTTCAAAGAATGCGTTTCGATCGCATATCAGTTTGTCAGCTTTTGGGACACTGAAAGATGATTCGAATTGAGCTCTTAATATTTCAAATACTTCTGTTAGATCATCAGATAAAGCAATGTCTTCGTTTATCAAAGGTCCGATAGGGGTGTGGTTTTTCGACTTCTTATATGTGCCTCGGTGGTGTAATGGTTAGCGTCGTTGACTACGAATCCATCGGCCCTGGGATCGAGACCCGGTGATGGCAGACGCCGCAGCAAAACCCAGCTGTTCATCCTTCCACACAATAAAAAAAATAGATGGTAGATAAATGGGTACGCTAGTCTGCTGATGAGGCGTGGTTCGGATTGCACGTTAAACTGTAGGTCTAAGGTGGAGTGAAAAGCTTGACCTTTGTTAGAATGAATAATTCGGGCGGAAGCAAACCAAAGTTTACCAAAGGTATATATATATATATTATATATATATAGGGTGTTTCATAACATGTGGGACGCACTTTCAGGATGGATTCAGGACCTGAAAACAATTTAAAAAGTTCATATAAACATATGCCCGAAATCGCTTTGTTTCCGAGTTACAGCCCGTTTTGTGTTCCAGCAAATTCTTTCCGCAAACTGTTTACAAACACTGCTTGCCGACAATGTTTGTGAGTGTGTACGAGAATTATTTCATGTATGGCCTTGCCGATTGTAATATTTCGTACACTATGACATGTTTCAATATCGTTGAGTGTAGAGCCATCAGTCAGTCAGAGGTGCATCGCGGTGTTTCACTGTTCGTATTCGTAACTTCTTACCGTGAATAAGTGCAGTCCAGTGTAAAAAAACCTTAAAAGTGTTTGTGCTATTCAGTGATAGTTAGGCTGACCATACGTACCGTTTTGAACGGGACAGTACCGTTTTGTATGGGTTTTTGTATGGGTTCTGTCACTGAAGAATAATTGTAAGCTCAATATGTTTATGTACTTACTTTTTCATGAATACAGAATATTACATAACCCCCGTCCCTTTTTTGCCATCCCAATGTCCCGTTTTTGTCTCAAGGAAATATGGTCAGCCTAGTGATAGTGCGCATTTGAAGTGAGATTGGAAGCGTATTCAAAAAGAGAAATGGCAGACATGCATCTCATGTATGGACTTGCCGAGTGTAATGCGGCCGCAGCAAGACGTCTGTATGCAGAAAGGTTTCCGAATCGCCGTCTGCCAGATAAAAAGACCTTTCATAGAATAGACGAGCGTCTTGGTGATTCAAGATCATTCAACAAGCGAAATGGTGGTAGACCAATCAGCGCCAGAACTGTTGAGTTGGAAAAGCGGGTCCTGAATCACGTGGAGGAACATCCTGGTGTCAGCACTCGAAGGACAGCAGCAGCAGAAGGTGTAGGATACACAAATGTGTGGAGAATTTTACCGGAAAAACAGCTTTACCTACGTGTAAATCACATTCAGAGAGTACAAAGCCTTACTGAATCTGACTTCCCATCACGAGAGACTTTTTGTACTTAGTTCCTTCAACAGTGCGCTCGCGATCCTCTTTTTCTATCCTCCGTGTTGTTTTCTGATGAGGCTGCCTTCACAAGAAATGGCGTGATCAATTTTTACAACACTCATCACTGGGCCGAAGAGAATCCGCATGCCATCATCCAGTCGAGCCACCAACAACAATTTAGTATCAATGTATGGGCAGGACTTATTACCAACAACTTAATCGGTCCTTTTCTTTTGCTGGAAGATTAACAGGAGAATCCTATTCCAATTTTTTAAGGAATGATTTAAGTAATTTATTAGATGAAGTTCCTCTTCGTGTCCGACGTCGTATGTGGTTTATGCATGACGGCGCTCCGCCTCATTTTAGTCGAGTAGCCAGAGACTATTTGGATGACCATTTCCCTCATAAATGGATAGACCATGGAGGACCCATTACGTGGCCTGCTCGCTCCCCGGACCTGAATCCACTCGATTTTTACCTGTGAGGTCATCTGAAATCCATCGTTTATGTGACACCCATTGACAACGTTGAAATGCTTCGCCAACGTGTAGAACAAGGATGCCAGAAAATCCGAGTAATACCTGAAATGTTTGAACGCGTCAGGCAGTCTATGACGAGGCGTGTTCAGGCGTGTATTCAAGAGCAAAGCGGTCATTTTGAGCTCTTCCTTTAAAGGTAAGGTGGATACTTGCTGGAACACATAACGGGCTGTAACTCGGAAACAAAACTATATATATATGAAAAGCGATCCCAATGACTTTCTTGTATTTAACAATACCATCGCATGAGGAAATGGAAGAAGGCAAGAAAGAGTATGTGTCTATTTGTACGGCGTAAACAAAATAGTTAGGAGGGATTAACAAAAATTAACAATTCCTGATTAAGGAAAATGGGTATTTTAACAAGATATGGTCCATTTTATAACTTCCCAAACTGTTATTGAAGTATATTCACAAAGTATATAAATATCCATTCTAGACTGTCCCTTTCAGCTATGTCTTTATTTCCTACTAGAAATTTAGAACCTTCCCAATTGATACCACTTGTCGGCAGTAGCATGGGCGCAAAAGGAGAGTGCAGAGCAATTGCAATGTTGATCAAATGTTGCAAGGTGCCAACCCCCCCAGTTCTACCACCACCCTCAGGGTGTATAAAAAAAGGGGAGAAGTCCCCAGCAAGCTGGGGGAGTCCGCCTAACCTAAGAGAAAGACAGAGGAGGAGAGAGAAGACCATCCATCATCTAGTGCAGCCAGACGCATACTAAGAGATCTTCACAGGATCACCGGGCTTAGAAGTGTCTTTCAGCCAGTTGACTTAATCAACCAGTTGGCGTAACCAGCCATTTGGTATATATATATATATATATATATATATATATATATATATATATATATACAGGGTGTCCCGTAAGTCTGGAACCATAGGGAAAAATGATAAAAACGGCAATAAAAACGCCGAAGAGACTTTTGGGGACTGTTTGGGAAATGAGCGAGGATGGTAGCGGCTGTGTCATCGTCGGTGGATGTCCTCGGAGGTCCACTGCGTGGTTTATCTCCTATAGACCGCGTTTCCCTGAACTTTGCTACAAGTTTGCCGACACAGCTGTGTGTTATCGGCGCGCGGTCCGGATGCAATCTGTTAAATTCCTCAGCGACTTCCCTCTAACTTCGATTTCCTACGAGCAGAATTACCTGGATGCGTTCTTCCTTACTCAAAGACATCATGGGCACTTGCATAAACGGAAAAACATGAATTACTTATTTTACCCTATGGTTCCAGACTTATGGGACACCCTGTATATATACGTACAGGGTGGGCGGAAAGTAGCTCCCTAATTTAAATTACATATAAATTATGTATAATTTGTGATTGTATTGTTATATTGTTATGGTGTGTTCTCTAAAGTGGTACAATTGTAACGTTCATTTTTTTTTTCATTTCAGATTGAAGGGTAACATGGCTGAGCGTTTAACACTGCAGGAGCGTGCCCAGTTGGCGTCACGGTACGAAGTTTGGCAATCTGTCGTTCGAGTTCAAAGATGGTGGCGGGCCATTCACGGACCACGTGCCCAAGTGGACCCGAAAACAATCAAGAACTGCCACTCGAAGCTCATGACCACGGGGTCTGTGGCAGATGTTCGAAGATGTGGTCGCCCTTCGACATCCAGGGCCCAGGAGACGGTGCAGGCAGTTCAGGAAATGTTCGCACGGAGTCCACGAAAGTCAACTCGCCAGGCAGCTCGGGAAAGTGGACTCTCCCGCTACTCAGTGCGAACTGTGCTGAAGAAGGAGCTGAACTGGCGTGCGTGGAAGCCGCATTACTGCCAATCTCTCTCGGACGAGGACTGCGGCATTCGCATGGAGTTCGGGGAAATCATGCTGGCTTGGCATGAAGACTGGCCCCATCGCTTCCGCAACATCCTCTGGAGCGACGAGGCGGTGTTCCACGTCGGAGGCTTTGTCAACCGCCACAATTGCCACTACTGGGCAGGAGAGGATCCCATGGTTACCGCTGAAAAACGGCAGAATCGGTACAGTGTAACGGTGTGGTGTGGTATGACCTCAGATCAGGTTGTGGGCCCGTTCCTTCTGCGCAACACCATGAATGCTGAGCGGTACCTTGCTATGTTGCGAAACGAGGTCTGGCCGGTTGTCAGCACATGGGAGAACATCGACGATCTGATATTTATGCAAGATGGCGCCCCTCCGCACTTCGCTCTTGTTGTCCGTGAGTGGCTGGATGCCCACTTCCCTGGGCGTTGGATGGGTCGTCGTGGTCCACATCAATGGCCAGCCAGGAGCCCCGACTTGACACCGTGCGACTTCTTTCTTTGGGGGTGGGTAAAGGAAGAAGTCTACCGCACCAAACCGAGGACATTGGAAGAACTGGAGGACCGAATTCGGGAAGTCATGTCCTCCATCCCACCGGAGTTCCTGCTAAAGTCAGTGGACGCCATTCCTGGGCGGCTCCAGAAGCTGGTGGAAAGAGTTGTAGCCCACATTGAATTTTAGAGAAAACCTACCATGTATGCCTACCTTTTCATATTATTTCTTCTGAAATAAATGGATAATATACGTATTTTTTTACCAATCCAAAATAGGGAGCTACTTTCCGCCCACCCTGTATATATATATATATTATGGTATGTACTCATACTGGGTCCCGAATTTAAAGCACACACACACATATATATATATATATATATATATATATATAAACATATGCATGTAAATATACAAGCATAACTACCACACAAAAAGAATGCACAACCACCACGACAGCACCACAACCACCAATCGTCTCAGTATAGACTTTCAGGAGCTCATCCCATCAACAGCACATGGTGAGATGAGGGCTACAACCAATCGTCTAAGTATAGATTTTCAGGAGCTCATCTCATCAACACCATGTAGCCGAGATAAGGGCTACAACCAAGCGTCTAGACCTTAAGACCTTTCAGCAGTAACACAGTGTTACACAACCACCACCACAGCACCACAATCACCAATCACGGCTTTACTTACCAGCTCCTGATAGACCAACAAGGTTTCTAAATACGACCCAATAGACAAAGTTATTAAGCATAAACAAATACATTTATGGGGCCAATTACTTACCAGCTCCTGATAGACCAACAAGGTCTCGAAATATGACCCAATAGACAGAGCTATTAAGCATAAACAAATACGTTTAGGGGACCAGGGGTACACCAACAAGGTCTCAAAAAAAGGGCAACACTAATAATTTTTCTATTAAGCATTTCATGGTAGAAAATCACCCAGAGGCCAATTTGACGTTTGGCAGGCATTCTTTTTAAACAAAATACTGAACATGATAAACTACGTTTAATGCCAAAACAAATTTTCACCTTAATTTACAAATTTATCCTTAAACTATAACATAAAAAGCATTAATATGAGTTTTAAAACAAAATAGAAATTAAATTAGGGGTAACTATTTCATTTCTCGTCTTCCACCCATTTATTATGTTTCACTACAAATTTGTCTTTAAGACACCAATATAATATTTAAACCTTATTACAAAAAATATTAATATAACTTTATATTAAAAATAGATTGTATTTCGTGGTAACTATTTCATTTTTCCTCTTTTACGCAACTATTTTGTTTCAATGCAAATTTGTCTCTAAGACTCCAATATACTGTAACTTTAAGCCTTATTACAAAAAAATATTAGTATAACTTTATATTAAAAATAGGTTGTATTTCGGGGTAACTATTTCATTTCCCGTCTTTCGCCCAAAGAGATTCTATTTCGGGGTAACTTATTCATTTTTCTTCTTTTATCCAATTATTTTGTTACAATATAAATTTATCTTTAAGACACAAATATATTTTAAACCTTATTTCAAAAAAATAATATAACTTTATAATAAAAATAGATTGTATTTCGGGGTAAGATATTCATTTTTCATCTTTTACGCAACTATTTTGTTTCAATACAAATTTATCTTTAAGACACAATTATATCATTAAATTTTAACATAAAAACGTTAATATAACACTGTGTAACACTGATTCTGTTTATATAGAATTGTTTGTTTTTATATGCATTTGTGGGCGCTGAGTCAAAATCTGGCCTTGGTTTGTGTGTATCATCAATGGTTTCAGAGATAATCCATTTTTCATGTTTTACCAGTATAATGTTATTATGGGCGCAGCAATATCAGAATAATCAGGAATTGTTGAGAACAATCCAGATGTTCGTTGACAGTTTCTTGCTCTAGAAATTGCCCGAAACTTCCAGTGCTATATAAAGAAGAGCGCAGAGTCTGAGAAGTCAGTAAGTGTGAGCACACAAAGAAAGCAGGTTGTTTGTCTGATGGTTACCAGCACTGAGGTACTGTGTTTCTGTGCTTCTCTGTGCTGACGATTTGAGTGTTATCGATCCTTTTTTATTGCGAACATTATTTCAGTGCTGTGAATACATCTTTTTTTCTGGAATCTGTAATCTGTTGCAGATTTACTAACTCTTCTCTCTATATCTGCAGGTTATGATTAATGTAGTACAGTTTGGTAAAGAGAATGGCAACTAGAGCTTGTAAACACTCGCCAGATATATTCTGCTACGTTTGCGGGTATTACATAGGCCCCAAGCAAATATCGCAAAAGATTGTGAAAGGCACCAAGTTCTGGATCGCGTATCGGCTCTATTTTGGTATGCCTATGGGTGACCAAGATAAGCCCTGGGCACCCCATGTGATCTGTGGAAGCTGCCGCTCCACACTTGAAGGGTGGCTGCGGGAAGTATGCAAGGCAATGCCCTTTGCTGTACCCAGAATATGGAGAGAACCAAAGAGCCACCACGACGATTGCTACTAATGCATGGTAGATGTTTCTAAATACAGGAAAGTTAAAGGAAGGCAGACTCTTCAGTATCCAAGCATAGCGTCGTCCATAGCTCCTGTACCACATGGCGAAGGTCTTCCAATATCACGTCCACCAGAACAGGTATATATCCATTACTTTACCTTCTGTACTTACAGACTGTGGGTCATTATGTGTCGATTTTTCTTAGTGCTGATGCTCTTCTACATATATAGCTATGCCTATATTTTGTTTCTTTGCTTTGCAGGTTGAAAATGAGGAAGCAGCTAGCTCATCTGAGATGTCGGCTGGTGAGGACAGTCATGATGAAGAATATACAGTAACTTTCAGTACAAACCCTCACTTTCCAAATCAGAGGGAATTGGACGACTTAATTAGAGATTTGGGTCTGACGAAATCAGGGTCTGAGCTTCTGACCTCCAGACTCAAAGAGTGGAATTTGCTTGGAGAAGACTGCAAGAGCACTGTATACCGAAAGCGGCATGAAGAGTTTGCAAGGTTCTACGATGTCAGTGGCTCTCTCTGTTATTGCAGCGAGGTTAATGGTCTATTCACAGCTACTGGGTTAACACATATACCCGCAGAGTGGCGCCTGTTTATTGACAGTTCAACTCGGAGTTTAAAAGCTGTTCTACTCCACAATGGGAACAAATATCCATCTATACCAGTTGCACATTCTGTTCAAATGAAAGAGGACTATGAAAATGTCAAACAACTGCTCACTCAAATCAAGTATGAACAATATAACTGGGACGTGTGTGGTGATTTCAAAATGATTGGTTTCCTGTTAGGTTTACAAGGAGGGTTTACTAAATATTCATGTTTTCTTTGCCTGTGGGATAGCAGGGCTTCAACTGAGCACTATAAAACAGTTCAGTGTGGCCTCCACGTGAAGGACTGCATCCAGGAAAGTACAATGTATTCAGGGAACCTCTTGTGAAGCCTGACATAGTTCTGCTACCACCTCTTCATATTAAGTTGGGTCTAATTAAGCAGTTTGTAACTGCGTTAGATTTTGGAGGGGAAGTTTTCCAACAGATTCGGGTCATGTTCCCTAAACTCTCTGAGGCCAAAGTCAAGGCTGGCATCTTTGTAGGACCACAAGTCAAGGCGCTGTTGAATTAAAAGAACCTTGAAGTCAAGATGACTCCGATCGAAAAAGAGGCTTGCTGTGCTTTCCGTGATGTGTTTCGTGGGTTTTTAGGCAACCATAAAGCACCAACCTATAAGGAGTTAGTGTCAAACTTGATTAAGTTTGACACAGGGCCATTGGGATGCTTCCATGATGGGAGACTATGTATAGTCGCTGATCAGAAAGGATAAGGATGTTCATACGCGGAAGTCGCGTTCTTCAGTGCATTTTTAAGGAACGCACACTGCATAATGAGGCTTGTTATTCTCTTATCGGTTCTCCTCATGATATATATTATATCCTTTGCACCATTTTGGGTTTGTCAAACAATTTTGGCTCAATAAACATTAATTTCCAATAGTGTTTTTATTTTCAGAAAATATTTATGTTAGCCTTCTTTATATACTTTGCCATATGAAAAGTGTGATAACCTATATTTTTGAAACGGTTGATGATAGAGCAAAACGAATATCATTTTTGGAATCAGCGCCCCGAAATCATTAAGAAATGACAGAAAAATCACAATAAACAGAAAATCTTTCAAATTTTGTTACCCAATGTAATTTTTAAATGCAAAAAACTTCACTTTTTTCTACTTGAAGGTCAAAATATGAAAATAAAAACCCACTCTAATAGACAGAGTTTATTTCCACGACAGTTTCGACGCCCACTGGCATCCTCCTCGGGTGGATACAGAAACACGAATGAACCAAAACAAGAGGGAAAAACAGTCCAGGGACCGACCGTTAAGAAATTCGCACCTAGGTTAGATCACATTCTCCCGACACCGGAAGGGCATTTTCATTAAGTACATTCGCGCAAATTCAAAACTATCTTCCTGTTCTAAACATACAGATTCTATTATTTTTATTTTTTTACATAATTATTACATTTATTATTAAATTTATTACATTTAATATTGCATAATTATTTATTACAGAAATTATAAATTTATTATTACATTGGTTATTACATTGTTGTTTATTATACAGAACTTATAAACCGTAAAACGAATGAAAAAAGCCGATTAGGAAACAATCCAGAGACCATTGAGAAATTCGCACCTAGGTTAGATACCATTCTCCCGACACCGGAAGGGCATTTTATTACAGGGTCCGCTTATAAGTACATTCCCACAAATTAAAACTATCTTCTTGTTCTATACATACAGATTCTAATATTTTGACATAATTACTGCATTTATTATTGCATTTACATTTTTTAACATTTATTATTATTACCTTTACCCTAATTATTAAATTTATAATATTACCTTTATTATTACATCTGTTGCATTTATATTTATTTCCACATTTATTACTTCCATTATTACATTTACTAAAAGCGAGTAAGGAGACAATCCAATCCAGAGACATTTAAGAAATTCACACTTAGGTTCGAACACGTTCCCACGACTCCATAAGGGATTTTTTGACCAAGAATCTCATTAAAGGGTCTAAGTTATAAGTACCTTCGCACAAATTAAAATTATCTACTTTTTCTATACACACAGATTCTATTATTTTTCTTTTGACATAATTATTACATTTATAAAGTACCTTACTTGATTCCCAATCTATAGCATGATTATTTTGGCTGGCGTGATAAAAAATGGCATTATTAGTATTACAACTTCTGAAGGCATATTTGTGTTCTTTAAGACGGGTTTCAATATTTCTTCCAGTTTCTCCCACGTATACTAAATCACAACCTTTACAGGGAATGCTGTAGACACAGGCTTGTTCCTCTTTTGCAACGTTATTCCTAACCAATTTACTTTTCACGGTAGACGAATATTTGAACGCCAAAGCAAACTTAAAATCTTTCGTCAACGGTTTTACTCTTTCTAAGCCGGCAATGTAAGGCAAACTCACATATTGTTTTTGGTTAACTGAAGGTTCCCGAAGGGCATAAAAAGATTTTCTGGCTTTAAAATACGCCTTTCTGATAAACCACTCGGGATATTTTAAATCCTTAAAAATGTTCCAAATCTTTGAATTTTCCGGGTCCAGCAAATGTGGGCTACAAATCCTGAGTGCTCTTAGAAACATGGAAGAAATAATTGAGCTTTTAACCCCTTCATCATGATATGAAAAATAATGAATGTACGAATTACAATGAGTAGGTTTTCTATAGACCGTGAAATTGGGCTTTCCGCTTTCGTTAATGACCAAAACATCTAGAAAAGGTAATTGTTTGTCGTTCTCCCTTCATATTTAAATTTAATAGAGGGAACAAGATTATTTAATGACTGAAAGAAAGTGTCAAAGTTGTTCCAGTGGTCACTTTCTTTCAGTCATTAAATAATCTTGTTCCCTCTATTAAATTTAAATATGAATGGGAGAACGACAAACAATTACCTTTTCTAGATGTTTTGGTCATTAACGAAAGCGGAAAGCCCAATTTCACGGTCTATAGAAAACCTACTCATTGTAATTCGTACATTCATTATTTTTCATATCATGATGAAGGGGTTAAAAGCTCAATTATTTCTTCCATGTTTCTAAGAGCACTCAGGATTTGTAGCCCACATTTGCTGGACCCGGAAAATTCAAAGATTTGGAACATTTTTAAGGATTTAAAATATCCCGAGTGGTTTATCAGAAAGGCGTATTTTAAAGCCAGAAAATCTTTTTATGCCCCTCGGGAACCTTCAGTTAACCAAAAACAATATGTGAGTTTGCCTTACATTGCCGGCTTAGAAAGAGTAAAACCGTTGACGAAAGATTTTAAGTTTGCTTTGGCGTTCAAATATTCGTCTACCGTGAAAAGTAAATTGGTTAGGAATAACGTTGCAAAAGAGGAACAAGCCTGTGTCTACAGCATTCCCTGTAAAAGTTGTGATTTAGTATACGTGGGAGAAACTGGAAGAAATATTGAAACCCGTATTAAAGAACACAAATATGCCTTCAGAAGTTGTAATACTAATAATGCCATTTTTTATCACGCCAGCCAAAATAATCATGCTATAGATTGGGAATCAAGTAAGGTACTTTATAAATGTAATAATTATGTCAAAAGAAAAATAATAGAATCTGTGTGTATAGAAAAAGTAGATAATTTTAATTTGTGCGAAGGTACTTATAACTTAGACCCTTTAATGAGATTCTTGGTCAAAAAATCCCTTATGGAGTCGTGGGAACGTGTTCGAACCTAAGTGTGAATTTCTTAAATGTCTCTGGATTGGATTGTTTCCTTACTCGCTTCTAGTAAATGTAATAATGGAAGTAATAAATGTGGAAATAAATATAAATGCAACAGATGTAATAATAAAGGTAATATCATAAATTTAATAATTAGGGTAAAGGTAATAATAATAAATGTTAAAAAATGTAAATGCAATAATAAATGCAGTAATTATGTCAAAATATTAGAATCTGTATGTATAGAACAAGAAGATAGTTTTAATTTGTGGGAATGTACTTATAAGCGGACCCTGTAATAAAATGCCCTTCCGGTGTCGGGAGAACGGTATCTAACCTAGGTGCGAATTTCTCAATGGTCTCTGGATTGTTTCCTAATCGGCTTTTTTCATTCGTTTTACGGTTTATAAGTTCTGTATAATAAACAACAATGTAATAACCAATGTAATAATAAATTTATAATTTCTGTAATAAATAATTATGCAATATTAAATGTAATAAATTTAATAATAAATGTAATAATTATGTAAAAAAATAAAAATAATAGAATCTGTATGTTTAGAACAGGAAGATAGTTTTAAATTTGCGCGAATGTACTTAATGAAAATGCCCTTCCGGTGTCGGGAGAATGTGATCTAACCTAGGTGCGAATTTCTTAACGGTCGGTCCCTGGACTGTTTTTCCCTCTTGTTTTGGTTCATTCGTGTTTCTGTAGCCACCCGAGGAGGATGCCAGTGGGCGTCGAAACTCTCGTGGAAATAAACTCTGTCTATTAGAGTGGGTTTTTATTTTCATATAGTGTAATTTTTAAACGAAAATATATTCTATCTGTGGAATGACTAAGTCATATTTGGTAAAGACACGCACCCAGAATTCGCGGCTCGTTCAATTACAACTCAATGGGCGGGTCATGAGATCGAATCCAGGATCTCTGGTTGGCGGGAAGTCTCGCTCTCACACAGGAAACTCGCGAATCGAATACTGGGGGTGTCTGAAGGTGGGGCCAATCGGGGTCACTTATATAAAAGGGAACATTTTCAGCTGGATCCCACAACAGTGATTTTTATCAACGAGTAACTACACATTCTCTCATCATGGACACTTCCAGCCAGACACACCAGCTTTACTGCTCCCCACAGGTGTTTGAAGTCAACGACCTCTCTGCAGGGGCTACGCTCCATCTTTTCGCGGCGGCCGACCGGAATCATCTTCTCTCCACACAA
This sequence comes from Bathynomus jamesi, assembly GCA_023014485.1. NCBI lineage: Eukaryota > Metazoa > Arthropoda > Malacostraca > Isopoda > Cirolanidae > Bathynomus > Bathynomus jamesi. Next base: position 648,101 of record JAJOZX010000481.1, read on the forward strand.
AACGTTAATGATATCTGCAATGATCCTCCGTTTGAAGCAGCAGAAGATTCTACCCTCGAGATGTGAGTATAAGAATTTATGTACCCGTATTTCTATTTTATTTTTGTGTCCTATATTTATTCGCGTACTTCTTATTTATTTTAGTATTCCTGAGAATACCATTAAGCAAAGCGCTCGAGCGCCATTTTGTGTTTCTTTCGTGGTTATTTCATCATACATACAGTATATATATATATATATATATATATATATATATATATACAACGCATTTTAAGCGCTTTTTCTGTGAAAACTGCGCAACATGCAAATGAAAGTTCTTCGAATACAGTATTATTTTAAAGAAAAAGTTAGACTGTGATTGCAACATCTAAGTAAAATGTTATTTCATCTAAGTGAAACAAAATATTATATGTATTTGAAACAAAATAAAATTGCTTTACTTACATGCTATTGCTATATATAGGAAGTTGATAGAATAATCACATTAATTTCCATACACACTCCAAACTTCTTTCTGCTTGATCGACTAGTTTTCGCTTTCTACTGTCTGTATTTCGTTGGATTTTAAATTACGAAATTACGTTGCTGACCTTTTTATTAAAATAAAAACTTTTTTTATAATTAGGTTTTAAAATAAAAGTACCGGAACGGCGTTCCGGAGCGTTCCCTCACAAATTAAGCACTATATATATATATATATATATATATATATATATATATATTACGCGATGGTGTTCCTTGAAAGTGAAATTTTATTACGCGTTTGTTTCCCTGGGTAGAGTTTTGTAAAATTAGTTTAAGCTCACTGCAAGGTGTTCTTCACATGTTTACTATAAGGTGTTGTGCTAGGCTTTCTGTTGTTATTTACGAGTGTATATATATATATATATACAGGGTGGGCCGAAAGTCTGGATCCATAGGAAAATATTTATTTTAATACATAAATTACAACAAATGGTAAATACTTAAAATGAATATCAACTTTAACTCGTAAATGCGTATCCGTGATACTGTACAGTAGTTCGTACTCCAGTATAAATACTCAAATACTTTTTTATTTCAGCCCAGAAATGGCTTCGAATCTAACAACAGAAGACCGGGTACAACTTGTGCTCATGTACGCAAGACAGGGCGCTACACACAGAGAAGTTGCTACCGAATTCAATAGAAATCATCCTGATAAGCATCCAGTAACACATGCGACTGTTGGCAAGTTGTTTAAACGTTTCAAAGAAACAGGAAGTGTACATGATCGACGGCATTCTGGTCGTCCAAAAACTGCAACTGATGAAAATACCTCTGCAATGGTATGTGAAACTTTAACGAATAGTCCAGTAAAGTCAACAAGAAGATTATCAAATGAAACACGCATCTCGAGAACGTCAATTCGAAGAATTATTAAAAATCATAAATTCCATCCCTAAGTGTCTCGATGTCAGAGGCCGCCAATTTGAGCATTTGTTATAATTTGTCGTTTATACTGGAGTACGAACCACTGTACAGTATCACGGATACGCATTTACGAGTTAAAGTTGATATTCATTTTAAGTATTTACCATTTGTTGTAATTTATGTATTAAAATAAATATTTTCCTATGGATCCAGACTTTCGGCCCACCCTGTATATATATATATATATATATATATATATATATATATGCTCCTCTGTGTATATTTTGATGAAAACAAATGGATTTTAATTCAAAAAGATTCAATGTGGATGAATCGTTAATTGTTTAATATCTGCCAGGAGCTTGATAGTCTGTGACAATGCTTAGTCATCCTTCCACACAATATGGCTATTATTAGAAAAATGTATGAATTAATCAATTAATATCCTTTCTCCTTAAAGGTCCGACGAGGCTCTGACACGTGTTATAGCTACTTTTCGTGACAGTTTTGAAGAAACGCAAATAACCGACGGTGATTTGGAGGTTTCACAGCGCAGCCAACCCAGTGACCTGAATACGTATTGGTATTGGCTCACATCCAATCCAACGATTGCCAGGTCGTCGGGGAACTAATGTAAGCTTTTTTCGTTTGGTTAAGAACAAGACAGTGTATTTTCATCAATTTATTAAATGATAGAAATCATGTTTTATAAATTAGTACAATTCAGCTTAGATTAATTACAGATTTAACATCCAATAAATAAGCTACAGAGAACAAGACTAACATTATTCGGGACATCTTATATTTTACACAATAATGTTGCAATTATACATTTTATATATACGAGTAAAACTTTACACAAAACATCGATTGCACACAAATGGGAACCTTTTTTTTATCTGCATGCATACCAATTCATCATTCAGCTCAGTGTGACACGGGCCGAATAATTTTTAAAAATTTATAAATTCTCTTACATGTGACATGTGCAGGAGAAATAAAAGACAATACATCCCGCAAGTATTACTAAAATATCCTTGTAATTGGTGGGGATTCCAGACAATTTCGGGGATATGCAAGTGTTCGAGAAATTTTACAATAACAGGTTCACTCCAGGGGCGAGTCCCGAGTGAGTTAAAAAAGTACATTATTTCCCCATTTTTAAAGTATATTGCAAGCCAATGAATCCCTTCTCCACCAACAATGTCCGTGTTGACAATAATTCCCCCGCATTTTCTCGTAGTTGGTAATTTCAGTGTTTCATTCTTCGCAAACACACCGATAAATTTGGAGTGTGTGATTCGGGCACTATTCATTACTCTCTGAAGTGTATTCGCATTCATTTTAAAAGTCAGTGACTAGGCTCCTGAGCAGTCAACCTCAATTAGGGCTTGTGACTCGAGTTATACTAGTACGCTAATAGGCGCGTCTATCTGATTGGAATTCCAATCTGACTGAGATGTTCCCACTTTGTTGTGGACTTAAGTGTTTATTTAACTAGCAGAGAAGTCAGGTGCGATGTCAAACGGGTAAAGGTTAAAGTGGTCGATGAATTCTTTCTGTGTTACCCCAATCCCGAGCTCATCACAAGCACCTGCAATATGGGCCAGATTACTGTAAGTTCTCGCGCAAAGCGGGAACACACCGTCTGATGAGTAGTCCGTATCCATAGCCCCGCCCAACGCAACGCCATTGACGTATAGAATTATATTTTTAAGGCCAAAATTCTCGAATTTAAAGGCGTTCTTTTTATATTTTCCATTCGCCGAAGCGTGATCCTGCATTCCAATTAATAACCTTTTAGGTAGAACTCCGAAGGCCACATTTTCTCTCTGCTTCGAGACCAACCCTGCGGGCACTGTGTATAGTTTGATCGGTATTCTGTTAACTGGGTATTTTACTGTGGTATGTAGTCAATTTTTTTCAATTTCTATATATTTTTGTAAACTTAGTTTCACTCGCCGTACGCGCAGATATGTTTCCATAATGTGAATCACGACGGGTTTTGCGCCCTCTTCTTGATCAGCTCCCAGATTTAAACAGATCTCACGACTCGTACGAGTGAGCTTTATTTTCATGTCGATGCCGTTCATAAGCAGTTTCTCCTGGAATGTGAAGTCTGTATGCAGGCGTCCAAAACATTCGTATATCTTCTTTTTAGAATTTGTAAATTTGTCCTTTATACTACTTTCATCTTTAGGCTGATAATAGCCCTCGGCAGTTAAAAAGGTATCCTTCGCTTCTTTTGAAAAGTTGAGGACATTTTCCAAATAGACTCGTAGATAATAATAACCCGTTCCTACTGAGATGTTGACCTGATTTAAATATATATCACACTGGCTGAATATGGAGTGTAGAAAGTTTGTTTCGGGAAATACAACATATTTATCATCGCAGTCTGTTCCATCTGAATGGGCTATACGTAGTGTAGCGTACCTATTATGCAGCTTCTATCGAAAAAGTAAGGGCCTGAGCTGGGTATCACGAATTCTATAGGGGCACTCGGGGAACTAATTGTGTTTAATGGGTTAATTATAATAAAGTCACTGTGCTTAATAGAAACTTGTGTTGGGGGCATAACAAAGAGGGACAGCTTCGATTTACAACATTGTGAGCTACACGGATGGATGAAGCGTGCCATGACGAGTTAGAAATAGTGCCACCTCTCTCGACAAGTAATAAACAGTCTATGATTCGTGAGATCAATGTCCTTAGCTTATATCAGTTAAAAAAAATTATCAACCATAGGTTTCATTAGCTTAGAACACTTCTTTTTTGATATCCTTTTACGTTGGTAACTCCCTCTTCCGGACAGCCCTCTTCTTCTCGCCACCACGCATTTTTCTCTTTGCATCTTTGATGATTTCGTCCCGTGTACGTTTTAAGTGTTTTTTTCTAGAACTTCTTTTTGGTTTAGCCCCCGCCATTATGTTTCTACCGTGTTAAAGCCTGATTGTAACGCTTTCTTCCCGAGGTATCTGGCACCCCTCTTCAGCAATGGGACAGCCGTGCGTAGTATGGTTGAAAAAATGGATCCAAGCCCACTCCCACGCTGATATCTCACCCCTCGATAGACTGTGAAAGGTCTTCGGGTCATTATAACTCAGTGCGACGAAAGTGCAGCTTCACTGTTAGGCTCCCATCACCGAATGGGAAATTTTTTCCCTCAATCGTTCTTATATATATTGAGATATTGGTTAATAGATTAGTCGCACCATTCACATAATGGGGCTTGTCATATGTAATGCTCAAGCTCTTCCCTCTATGACTGGGTATGTGAGTAATGCGTAGCAGGCGCGCCTAGGTATCCCCAACAAATTGGTGCTCAACGATATTGCTGTAATTATAGCACATGTCTGGGGATACATTAAGCTGGACAAGTCATGTTGTGCCTCGTGAAAGGCATCTCTTTGGAGCGCTGCTCCATATCGGCCATCGGTTATAATTTTTAACAGTCCTTTGTCTTTAATATTTCTATTATCCTGTGATTTTAGGGTCAGAGCATGTGCAGGGGTTTCTTTGTTTAAGATTTCGTATACTAAATCAGCCGTAAGATTTGAGCTTTTTAAACTTCCGTTTTAGTCTCTCACAACATCCTCGGCCGCACCATAACGACCCGGGCCTAGTGTTACTACTGTAGTTTAATAGAGTGCCTCCCCACCTCATACGAATCACGTTCCAATTCAATGGGCCCATGGAGTTCTGTTGCAAAGTTGGCCAGGGTGTCGTTAGGATGTACAGACAGAGAAGAAGATGACGAGAGTGTGGCATAGAAGTGGTTAGGCGCCATGTTGCATACTATTTAAGCTTCATTATTGCAGCAGCTTCTATATAGTTGTTTCTGGGTACCCTAGCCATTTCACCAGGTACATTTTTCTCTTTCCTGAACCTTTGCTGCCTAAAATTTTTTCAATTTTAAACACTTTTTCCTAAATCAAATGTCTTTCTGTAGCTCCTCGCCGTAAAAGCCTGCAATTTCTTCCCCATTCAAATCTTCAACGTAATACAGCATTATCTCACCTTTAGGTCTCATAGCACTAACTTAAAAAATCTCACGTGTCCAACCTTGCTCAAACAAATTCCTTCGCGAATTTCCAGAACGCGATAGCCTTACATAATCACTGATTTTGAAACGTGTAGAGTGTGACAGTGCTCTACGAATATCTCTGCTCACCTCACGCTCTGTGTGCGTACCTCTTTCTAAAACCTCATTAGGTGTTGTTCCAATCGCGCGATGGTGTGAACGGTTGTATGACGAGGCCAATGATTCCAGAATGTTTATATATCTGTAGGTGTTTTTATGTGTAAAATAGCGATGCATGTGTTCATTTATGGTACGTTGAACTCTTTCAGCTAAAGAGGCCCCATGTATAGAATTGCTAGTACAGTAACTGATATTAAACTCTGCCAACATGTTCTGAAAAGCTCTGCCTATAAATTCTTTCCCCATATCCGTACAAAAATAGCCTGGAATCCTGTTTTCTTTCAACATCAGCCTTTTGGTAGCTTTAGCAACTGTTTCAGGCGATTTATTTTTCATGGGAATTAGCCCCAGATATCTAGAGAATACATCTATTATGAATAGGATGTAGCGATAGCCATTATTATATAGTGAATATCTTTGCATGTCTGTTAAATCCGCTTGCCAAATAGAGTCAATCTAAGCCGCTGTTGTCTTGGCTGTTTTAAACCTTTTTCTCACAGGCTTATGAGGTGTATAATCATCCTGCTCCAGCAAAAACCTCTCAACACCTTTTTTCCCTACTCCATCATTGTAAACACCTCTGTACAGTCTATTAACACCGCCGTAGAAGTCTGGGCTAGAAATGTCATAATAGCGTTTTCTTAATATGTTTGCCATTTGCATATTTTAGAGGCACGTCAATAGGGTTAGCCGTTGTTGTTGTTTGGTCTCTTCTTTCTCCTCTTCAGAGATGCTACCGTTCGGGGTGATGGCGTACTCAGTTGTGGCATATGTGAGACTTACTCCAAGTCTTTTAACCTATTCAGATTTCCTATCAATTTTTTGGGGACATTTATTTGTTGTAGTCTTGCTTTAATATGCTTCCATCCTGATGGTGAGGGCCTATCCCACTTTCCCACCAGATCATGGATAATGTCGACGATATTCGATCCCTGTATACTTGTTCCTTCAACAATGACCTCGCCTGTAGGATGGGGTCCTCACTCAATAGATTATAAAGTATGTGGGAGACTGCTTTTTAATACATGCTCGATGTGTTGCATTCCGTTATTCTTTGGTTGGTCATCTCTAACGTCGGCCCCAGGTCCTATGTCGCCATGCTCATCGTTGCCCCCGCTGTGCCTAATAACCACGGGGATCTCTGTCGGATTCTTATAATCTTCGTACTCATGAAGAAATTTCTGCAGAGCTTCTTGGTATAAGATCCTTTTCTCATCAGGTGACTTTTCACTGTTTAATAGGTCTATCAATTCGCTTTCCATTCTTTTAAGCCTGCTTTTACGGGGTTCTAGAACCGTGTCTGAACTCTTTGAACTTTGCAGTGAAGCATACACCTCGTGCGGAATCACTACCACTTTCTTCATTTATTAATCTAGTCAGTAAAGGTCCCAAAACTGAAAATAAGATGGGGAGGAATGATCGCCCTCTTTGTACAATAATTCGCTCTTTTTTTTTCCACAGTTTGATTTTTACGAGCAAGCGGAAGTATTATGTTCTTGTAACGACGTAGGCGAGCCTTCTGAGGCGATTTCATTGGTACATTACATTTTATAACATTAAGGCAGATTTCACAGATGCATTTTAAAAAGTCCGAGTCGATATTTTTAACAAACATCTGCTGCAATGCGCAGGGCAATCGATGATAGATTTTTATTAATTCACAGTATTTCTTTAGCCTGTTTTTCATTCTGGAATATACACCGTTTCAGGCTCGTTTGGGAATATATTCGTTCTTAGAAGCACCCTAAACGTGTTTCGCGGGTGAAGGTCACAAGGCAAATATCCATAACGTTGACTTGTAGCTTCTTTATAAACTTCCAAAAACTCCTTACGCTGATTCGGGAACATTTGATTGGCTAATACCCCAATTTGTGACACATCTCTACGTTACGCGAATAAGACTAGATATTGTGTATTTAACGACACATCGCGCATGTATCTATCTTTGAAAAATAGGTTCTGATTGATGAAGAATATGCTTATGTTAAGATGGTGGGAGAATCCCTTTAACGAATTAACGTCATATACGCCTTTGTGGAACAAAATACCATCTTGGTACTCATTGAACACTGACTGGTACGTCGAACAGCACCATATTACTTTATGCACAAATTTTGAGAACATCTCCCCCTTATCTTTAATGATTTTAAGCATAAACATAGTTTTACCACATCCTGTAGGGCGAGATTAATACACGTGGACGGGCTCATGAACCTGAAATTTTCTACAGATTCCATCTCTAACACGTCACACCCCTAAGTGGAGCATTTACAAAATATAATAAAAATTTAAGTGAGGTTCCTTATATTCTTCTTTTTCTTCTTCCACAGAACCGTGAATGACGACGAGGTACGGTTTCATGTCCCCATCGTCGATTTTACAGACGACCCCGATGACAGTGTAGTTGTGGTTACAGACACCACCCCCGCTGACGAACCCTCACCAGCGACACCTGTAACTCCACCACGTGGCAGTTCAAAGCGGGGGCATGATGATGAAGAACCTTCCACGTCAGGTATAAAACGTGCCAGGAGTACATCGGTTGCTAGACCCCCCAGTAATAGAGTCCCAACCCTCTACGTCTTACGACACAATCCCCACTAGCTCCCTCCTCAATTAAAGTTGTACCCCCTTATTCCTGTTCAATTCCGGGTACATCCTCCACATCAACAGATTCTCGCTCTGTAGAGGAAGGTATAACATTCGAACTGGTGCGCACCGCTAACCCCACCCCGACCCTGACTAGAAATCGGTATATAGTCAGGGCTGATCTTGGAACCCTGTATAGCAACGGTGTTGAACACGGTCTGCGACGCGTAGTTGAACGTATTGTGGAGTTTGCCCTTCAAAGCAGCGAAAAACGTGAAGTCAGGACGAGGTTATCCTTCGGGTTCGGGTCAGTTGATAGGGATGTAGATGATTTTTGAGTAGTAATACCATTCAGACGCATGGCCGATGTAGATATAGAATATATCTTGGGGCGTATAATGCAGGCTTCTCAAAGTAGTACAGCCTTCACTATGGACAACTTCACGGTAGATATTCACAGAGTATTTTGGGTTGCGGGTCATAGTGCCACACCTTATACTCTTAACTTCAATTCTCCGGTTATTTACCGAAAGCATATAAGCGTCGATCGTGGTTGCGGCTTTATAGCAGTAGTCTTAGCCCATATGTTTGCTGTGCTAAATACATGGCCACAAAAAATTTGGCTGCCTAAGGTTGTGCAGCGTACCCGTAAACTGGCTTCAGATTGCAAGCTAGAGTTTGAGTGTAATATGGGTCCTGAAGAGCTGAGAAGGGTAGAGCAGGAAATGAATGTTCGTATAGTTGTATTTGGAATGGATGATCATCATAAGACTGTATGTTTTTAAAAGCTGTGTGCGAGATCGTACAAGACCTCTACTTATTTTAGGATTGTCAGGAACAACGTATCTCCCCATCCGTAATATAAGGACTCTCTACGCTAGTTATGATACAAGTCGAAAATGTGGAAGGCATCATGATTTGTGTAAGGGATGTCTCGAGTTTGCGGATGATATGGTGAAACATTGTAAGGAATGCCACATGGTATGTGAGCAGTGTAAAAGCCCCAAATGTGAAAGCCGTGTAGTTGTAGCTGAGAAGAGGGATTGTAATGTGTGTAGACGCACATTTTTCAATAATAACTGTTTTGAGCTCCATAAATCAAATGGTACGTGCAGGAAAATGAGAATCTGTGAATGTGGCATGTTTCATATGGTGGATAATTGGGGGAATTTCAAGCATAAATGTGATGAAATTCACTGTTCTACATGTCATGAAAAATATAAGGCGGACGGAGTAAAGCATGTATGTAATATGAAAGATGCTAAGCCTAAAAATAAACCCTGTATAACCGTGTACTACGATATAGAAACTTACATAAACCCTGATATCAAAGAGGTTATCCCCTACCTACTCGTAAGCCAGACTATCTGCGATGAGTGCATGGAGGTTGAGTGTGATGAGTGTCACAAATGTGGTAAACGGACAAACGTTTTTAAGACGAATGCACACGACAGCCCTGTGAAACTCTTTGTGTCCTATATTGTCAAGTTAGCGGACAAGTTCAGAAAAATGACTGTATATTTTTGCCCATAACGGGGCAAAATTTGACGCACAGTTCCTTTATAAGGAACTGCTTGAACACGAGTCATCGGGCATATTTTCAGGAGACCCCTTGAAAAGGGGAAACAAACTTATACAAATGCAGATAAGAGGTAATGTTCAGTTTAAAGATACTTTATTATTCACACCTTGTAAACTAGCCAAGCTACCCAAGATGATGGGTGTAGCCGCCGAAGTTTCAAAAGGGCATTTCCCTGACACTTTCCTCACTAGCGACACTTTAAATTACGTAGGACTACCTCCCCACAAACAATACTTTAACTACACCAACATGAGTGATAGTGAGCGTGAAGATTTTGACCGCTACTACAACAGTTTTAATGAAGCTAATCCTTACAATATAGCTGATGAATGTGAGCGTTATTGCGTGAATGATGTGTGCGTGCTTAGATATGTTTCCAGGCCTTTAGAAGGGTGTACATAGACCGTTTCAACTGCGATCCGCTCCAAGTCCCAACCACAATCGCCTCAGTGTGCTTTACTGTGTTCAAGAATAATTTCATGCCTAAAGACACCTTAGCCGTCATTCACAGAAACAACCCTCGCAGTTATGGGCACAAGGCTATTTACTGGCTCATACACATACAGCGGCAGACTGGAGTGTATATAAAACACGCCCGCAACACGGGAGAAGTACCCATTAAGGTCACTGGTCGTGTTTTTTGGGTTGATGGTCTAAGCGAAGACCGCGCCACTGGTGAGAAACTGTGTACTCCTTTACTCCTTTAACGGTTGCTGGTGGTATGGATGCCCACGTCCTGAGTATAGAATCATAGGAGATATCCAGGGTAGATCTCCTGCCGATAGTCTTGTATGGACCCGCACCCGCGATCAACTTATAGGCACCCAGTTCACTCACAATGTCTTGTGGGAGCATGAGTATGATGCACGGATAGAAACAGATGGACAGTACCGTGAAGAAATAAACACCATCAAGCGTTCAGTGGTGTTGGATCCTCTCAAATGCGGTGATAGCTTGTTCGGAGGGCATACAAACCCATTCAAGCTATACTTTCCAGTACTTTCCATTATTCCATTACTACGATTTCTGTTCTTTACATCCCTACGTGATGAAGAACAATTCGTACCCCGTAGGTGCACCTGAAAAACTGGTGGGACCTTACCTGCCCACCATCGAGGTGTTCTCAACATATTTGGACAAGTACTATTTCGGTCTTTCTTTCGTAGACGTGCTCCCCCCTCGCGATTTATGGATGCCGATCTTACCCGTCATTATAGACCACAAGCTTATGTTTCCCCTGTGCGTGAAGTGCGCAGAAGAGAACAATGGGTCCTGTAATCACACAACCAACCATCGGAAGATCAGAGGTGTATATACAAGTATTGAGCTGTCCCTAGCTGTCCACTATGGTTACAGAATATTGAAGATATTTGAGATGTGAAGGTTTCAGAAGCTACTCAACCTTTTCACGCCGTATATAAATACTTTTTTGAAGGATAAAGTAGAAGCATCAGGCTACCCACGAGGGGTTGAGAGCGAGGGTGAAAAATCGGCGTATATTCAGCGCTACCGTGACCGTGAAAGAATACAACTTGACCGGGCCCAAATTGTTAAGAACCCTGGCAAGCGCTTTAGTGCAAAGTTGTGCCTAAATAGACTTTGGGGCAAGTTTGCACAGAATACAAGTAATGGGAACGTTAATTTGACTCAAAGTTATAACGAGGTGTGGAATTATGCCAATGGCCCCGATAAAGAGATCATGGAGATCGTGAATGTTGGTAACACGTACATAATAAATTACAACAACACCGAATTGGCCACAGATACCTCACGTGTTACAAACATACCTGTAGCCAGCTTCATAACGGCATACGCCCCCTCCCTCAAGAGAGGGAGGGTGAATACATGCCGCCTATTGGGGAGTTCCTCGGAGAGTTGACTGACAAGATCAAGGATGAGTATGGTGATGGTGCATACGCTGACTCCTTTGTATCAAGAGGGCCAAACACTTATGGGGTACGGGTGAGGGTGGGGGAAGAGCTGAAATATATCGTGAAGGTGAAGGACATCACGCTTAACCTGGCGAACCGACGGGTCATTAACTTTGACTCGTTGAAGGGGCTAGTGTGCTTAGAAGATGAGGGTGACCAACCACCCCAACTGACTGTAGGGACCCACAATTTTCGGGCACAGAAACTGGGGGGCGTGAAGAAACTTAAGGGTACGAAAGTGTGTCATAATACCTATAGGAAACGTTACCAGGTGCCTGGCACCTATGATACCGTACCCTTTGGATACCATAGTACTTCAATGTTATATATATATATATATATATAATATATATATACCTATGGGATGAATTTCACAATTAAACACGTGAAATGAATGAATGCCGCAAACCCACAAGGAAAAATAAAAACGATTCCAAGGCCTTTCGTGTATTCAGAGCTACACTTCCCTGACGAGGTGTAGCTCTGAATACACGAAAGGCCTTGGAATCGTTTTTCTTTTTCCTTGTGGGTTTGCAGCATATATATATATATATATATATATATATATATATATATATGTGTCTATTGTTAACGATATGTTTATTTTATTTATTACGTATATTTGAATATGTAAACAAATCATGTTTCAAATAGGGTTTTATTTTCTCCTTTGTGTGTGTGTGTGTGTGTGTGTGTGTGTGTGTGTGTGCAGGAAAAAGTCCTAAGCTCCGCCCACTTTAAATCAATCAAAGGGTCACATGACTCCTGCTGCTACCTGGGCATATCTCTGCCCCTGCGTGCTCAGTTGGTCGCTGCAAGCCCCTGGATCTCAAACGTATATTTGAAGAATTCTCACGTAGGCGAAAAATAGTGATGGCTACCTTTGATATTGCGTGCTCGACGTTTATGAAGTGGTATTTGGTAAAAGGAAGATGTGGTGAATACTGAAAACGGCCTAGCCCTCCCTCCTTTGAGGCTTTTAAGGCTACATTGAAACGTGCGAAGCTTGAGGAACAAGATGTTCAAATACTCTATGGATATTCTGGCGAGAGCATTGCCGGATTTCGAGGCACAAACGATGTAATGGACTACGTTGTAGGGCTAAACTGTATAAAACCGTACACATACCGTGAAGTGAAAGAAACAATACGTGCAGAAGAGAAACAACGGGTATGGGTTGTGAGTCTTGTTGATGAGTGGTGTGACAAGCGGTATTATGTCATGCTGCATCATACCGAGTACGCGTACCCTGCGGCTGAGAATGTAAACCTTGTCATCATGGACATGCTGAAATACTTTTACCACTACATTCATATATATATCATGACGAGGTTCGTAGTGAGGTTGTAGCTAAAGGTTTGTGTGAGTTTTTAATAGAATTTAGAGACGAGTATCGACTGTTAAACAAAAAGGATAAATACCGGCACATGTTTCTCCCAAATAGTCCGCCGGATTGTTAATAAAATGTGTTTAGTTCGTGGAAATGAACAAAAATGTCTAGTGCGCATTCCGACAAAACATTAAAGACGATATTACACCATGTATCGGAAAAATTCTGATTGACCGGTATAATGGGTGCAAGAACTCGCATGATTCTCTCATGCTGGAACAAACCCGTACACAAAACATTAACACTTAGTATGACTCACTCCTCCACACCTGTCTCCGAGCCAAACCGCGCACCGGCTGCTCATAGTCATCTCAGAGCTTGACCCGACTAGACGCGCACTCTCACAATAGAATACGATGGAGCCTCCTTTGAGCAGCATTCTCAATGCCGTATATGACGTGTCCGTGACGAAGTCATTGCGTGTGTTCAGACATAAAACTGGTGCCATTAACTATGTACTTGAAACGACTTGTAGACAAGCAAACTCTGGTAAACGTAATGTTGTTTATTTAAGTGTCGAGATGAATTGAATCTTCGTGATAGTTGAGAAGTGGGATGAGGATCGTTATAAAACACCTGCAGGTGTAGGTACAAGAAGAGAACAGATTAGTGATACCCCCTCAAATGCCATTGTTTGTACGTTGTGTATAAATAACGATCAGCCATGCATTGATATACGACTGATGTGGAAGAATGCATCTGATAGTAACATTCTTGTCCCCACGCGAAACTGCTTCATCCTCAACAGAATATTTGAAATCGTCGGTTTCCGCAAACTAAAACCTATATTAGACGCACCCGTTACGGATATTGTTTATTTTGACACGGTTCTTGAATACGCATACACCGTTCTGCTCGACGGGTTTACCGAATGTAGGAATGAACATGGCGAGAATGGTCTAGAGCTGGATGCTTATTTAAAGGGTTTAGACTCTTCGAAATATCATGAACTTTGGTACAAAGCACTTGAGCGGTACAGGGCAGAGTTCACCTACACTGTTCACCCTAAAGAATTGTTTCTTTATATAATGAGCAGCTGTCGTTACGACTTAGAAGATTATTGCAACTGCCGCTATGCGTTGTGAAGAAGAGTTCACGATTGAAAAGCTCGGATCGGTAAGAAAAAACCCTCGATTGGAAAGGAGTGTCTATAAACTTGAATTTAATAATGATGTTGGCTAACGACGCCCTCTTTGTGCGTGCTTTTGATTGTATTATGTCCGTGTTTAAAGGTAATTTGCCAACTAATTGTAAAGTGGGCACAAAAATAGTATTGAACGAATTGAAGGCCCTTTACATTGAGTATAGGCGCCCGCACACCTTTGGTAGTAAAATAATTTTAAATCGTATTTATTGCATAGTACAAAGCAACAATGATGTAACTGTAGATTCGATCACGTGCAAGTTTAATATTTTAGTTATAGTCCTGGAGCCAAGGGGTGTTTGCATGCATAAAAGGGCCCCTAAATCACTCTCCTGATTTTGATAGAGGACCACCTGGGACACCATCAGAGCAAGAGTGGACAGTCTGAAACTCGGCAGTAAACCTGCCATTCATGGTTTTGTCGGAATTGCTCGAGCCCAAAACCGCGACAAAAATCAGGGGTAGAGGAAATTCAAATTGACATAGCGTCGCAATGAAACAACCTATGGTAACACATTACCACTCAAAATGGAGCTTATAGCATCAGCTATAGGACGAATGTAGACAGGATATGATTGGTTTAAGTTCAAGGTCACCATAGGTCAAAATATGGCGTAACTTGACCCTTGCTTAAAATCTGGACCCCTTAAAATTAAAACAACCCCCAAAATACTGCAGATGAATAAATTATTTATTTAGTGACTAATTCTAGTAGAGTACAATATAGATAAGTTTTTAAAATCAATAGGAAGAAATATACATGTAGTTTAACCACTTGTGATCCAATTGAAATTATACTGAAATTCGACAAATGAACAAAAAACTGACATCCAGAGACAAAAAGTCAAGAACAGAAATACAGAAAAAAAATTCATATATCATATAGCATAGCGCTCAAGTCAACTATTGCCGTCCATTGTTTTATAACTCTCGTATTATTATTACCAGCATCATCAAGATTCGAACCCCCGACCTCAATGTCTTCACTTTGTCTATACGGCTTATAGGGAAACGAAGTTATATATATACTGTACAGGGTGTCCCAGAATTAACTATCTATTTCAATGAAATCGGACAAATTTTTAAAAACACACTTTTATTTATGTTTATCATGTTTAATATGTGTTAAAAATGTATAAATTTCTAAATTTTTTTCATAATTTTATTTTCATAATTTTTTCATTATCTGGTCCAATGAAAGACCGTCTGAAGTCATAGAATGGCAAAGAGACTCTCCAAAAGTTAACGTGTGGCTTGGAATGACCAAATCCAAAATTTATGGCCCAATCTTCTTTGCGAAAGCAACTGTAATAGGTACCGTCTACCTTGATATGCTTCAGCAGTTTCTCGAACCACAGCTTCTTGATGATGGCATTCTTGATAATGTTGTGTTTCAACAAGATGGAGCACCATGTCATTATGCTCTAATTGTTCGAGAATACCTCAACAGACGCCTTCCGAATCGGTGGATTGGACGTGGAGGACCTCAACCTTGGCCTCCGCGTTCTCCGGATTTGACACCCCTGGATTTCTTTGCATGGGGTTTCATAAAAACAAAGGTTTATCGCCAAAAGATCAATGCTTCTTGTTGAAACACAACATTATCAAGAATGCCATCATCAAGAAGCTGTGGTTCGAGAAACTGCTGAAGCATATCAAGGTAGACGGTACCTGTTACAGTTGCTTCCGCAAAGAAGAATGGGCCATAAATTTTGGATTTGGTCATTCCAAGCCACACGTTAACTTTTGGAGAGTCTCTTTGCCATTCTATGACTTCAGACGGTCTTTCATTGGACCAGATAATGAAAAAATTATGAAAATAAAATTATGAACAAAATTTAGAAATTTATACATTTTTAACACATATTAAACATGATAAACATAAATAAAAGTGTGTTTTTAAAAAATTTGTCCGATTTCATTGAAATAGATAGTTAATTCTGGGACACCCTGTATAATAACTGAAAAATAAATATTCCTATGATTCCAGACTTCTGAAACACTGAACAATAAACCCTTATTTCTTTCGTATAACATTCACCTCTAATGGACTAATCTACATATACGCGTAAACTCTTTGATGTGCTTTTCATCAAGGTTTGCAGGGATTGTACATATCTATAGTATGAAAAGGCAGGACACATTCATTTCAGTTATTGAAATATACGAAATCCTGTCCACTATCGAAACATCCTACAGGATTGACTGAAAGAGTCTTAGTATTGTTTCTTTTTAAACCAGTCACAGGCCTGTAATGCTCAACTCGCTTTGCTTTAATGCAAAACACAAATTGAGACCTTTTAGTTTTTTCATTATTCAGAGTTATATTTATTTACTTATACATATATTTATTCTTACATTTATTCCTTCAAATACAGTATACTTTTTAATGTTGATTTCGTTTAACAGATATATGAAAGTCAAAATGAAAATCGGAATGAAAATTTTATTTGCAGGAAGTTATACCTTATATAATAATAATAATAATAATAATAATAATAATAGTAAATAAAGCCAAAAATGGAAAAGAATTAACAGTATCGATATTAAGCAGAGCTGCAGGCTTACATATTCATATCATAAAGCCGAAGGTATAGCAGGAGCAGGACTGGTGGATAGTTTGAATTTTTTTTTATGCAGGAAGGAGGAGCAAAGGGCGAATGCCCGTGTAAATTCCTCCACCCCCATAGAGGAAGAAGAGAGCCAAAATTAAGGTCCAAGGTTTTCGAGATGCCTGGACACCACGTTTGAAAGATTGGAGGTCATAGACATGGGGAAAGATGGATTGAGGAAAATTGTTCCAGAGTTGGCCGGTTGAGTAGATGAAAGCTTGAAAATACCGATTAACCTTACAGTAGGAGGCATGCAGTTAGAGAGTTCAGAAGAACAGTGTTCGTTATAAGAGCGATAGTAAAGAGAGAGGCAGGCAACATTGCGGCGAAGAGAGAGGGATTGAAGACAGTTAGTAAGAGACAAGGAATTGATAAGACGAAAGGCCTTTGATTCCCCCCACTCAGTAGGGGTGAAGAAACTGTGGAGTCGGTACAGCACACCTAATCTCTTAGAAGCAGTTTTAGAGAGAGAATATATGTGATCTTTCCAGGAAAGATGTCGAGTAAAGTAAACGCCAAGAATGTAAAAATAAGAGGTAGATGTTAAGAGAAGAGGAAAAACTGGATTCTCTGAAGTTTTTTATTTATTTGCATTAAACTATACTAACTACGTCTAGTTACCCGAAGGAGGCTCGAGACATTGTGGTAAGCAAAAATTTGCAAGCAGTGGCGGATTATCACTGAGGCTATTCAAGCTGAAGCCTCAGGCCCCCATGTTTGAGGGGCCCCCCAATCAAGTGAGTTTCGATGATATAATTCGAGATTTCGCAAACTTCTTTGATTAAATATGACAGAGTACACAAACTGACAAATTCCCTGTTTTATTTAATGTTTGTTAGAAAATCTAGAAGAGGAAGAGCCATTGTTGTCCGAAGGCGATATGATGACAAAGCTGATTGATGCAGCATTGCTTGTATATATTAAGTTAAGGTGTGTATATATATATATATATATATATATATATATATATATATATATATATATATATATATATATCCATCTCATAATTGTAAGGTTAGTGAAAAATTCACTTAATTTAGAGCTAGCATTTATGGATTCTTGTGGCCTCATTGTTTGAGCACTCTTGTAGCATCATTTTTTGGGGACACTAGCGCGTCCTTTCTACTCGTTTGATGAATGCGGCACTTACAGGGCGTGCAATGGTGCAGGTTGTGTTGTTGTTGCAAGATTTAGAAAAAAGACCACAAATAGTGCCCCTTTTGTTTTTTATCTTAATTTTATGCAACTGACGCCTAAGGTAGGCCCACATCGAGTCAGCAACCCTGAGGTAGGACCTACTAGGACCTCCAAGTCCGTAAGTTTTAGTCTAGTTCACTTGGGCTGTAGGATGAAGTAGCCCCTCAGAGCTTGGCCATTCAAAGCTCAGCTGGAATTCTGAACCTAACCAAATAAAATAAAATAACACGGTCCTTCGAGCCGGATTCTAGCCCAAGACTGAGTCAGTGACTATTTTTCGACAAAATTCTAACTGTGTAAATTGTAGCCCAAGTTAGGCCTGGACGGGTTGAGCATAATTGAGTTAAGGTCCCAGGGTAGAAAGTTTGATCGCCCAATTGCGAAACTTGGCCGCTAGTCTGTCGTTGTTTTGGGCCTACATTTTTACCGGTTTGATTAATTTTGGTTTTATTGTTCGTAGGCGAAGGTTGCAGACTTCAGTGCGCCAGTTACTTGGGTGGAAACTTTGGTATTCCATACTGATGGTTGGTCAGCACCCCAACCAAGCAATTCAGTTTATTTGAAAAAAGTCAAAATTTGAGTTTGATCAGTTTGGTTAAGTATTTTCGCCAATTCAGCTTATTTAGCATCGAGCCTAATTGTTATTTGCATTGAAGATGAGTGCAGCTGAATTGAACAAGTTTAGAAAAAGGAGAAGCGCCTACAAAGGTCTAATTACAAAGGTCATTGCCACTATAGATTCTGCCATAGAGCAAGAGGATTTAAGCTTAGTGACTGCGCAGCTTTCCATATTAGAAACTAAAAAGGTTGATCTAAGCGAAGTAAATGTTAAAAGTGAGGCTCTTATAGAAGAGGATGAAATAGAAACTGACATAATTTACTTTGAAGAGATTATTGATGACGTAATTAAAGTATGCCACAGAGTTTAGCAGCTCAGTACAGTTAGAGACCAGGTCTAATAATGAAACACAGCCCTCAACAAACAGTGTTTTTGAAGTCAAGGTTAACAAATCTGCAGTTCAATTACCGAGGCTTGTACTCAAAACATTTTCTGGGAGTATTCAGGAATGGCAAGGATGGGCAGACAGTTTTCAGTCAGCAGTTCACTCTAGTCAAATGTTAAGTGCGATGGATAAGTTTAATTATTTGCAGTCCCTCTTGGAAGGGGAGGCAGCAAATACAATAGCAGGATTAGCATTAACAGAGGCTAATTATAATGTGGCTTGGGATATATTAAAGAAACGGTTTGGTAAGCCAGAGATCTTAATTAAAAGCCACCTCCGTGAACTTTTAGCTATACCCCCTGTTAATAATCCCAATAGTATCAAAGAGTTACGGCAGTTATATGATGAATTTGAAGTTAGAACTAGGTCCGTGGACAACTTGGGTGTAGGAATGGAAAGGCATGGTGTAATGTTGGTCACTATACTGGAGTCTAAATTGTCTATCTCAAGTTTGCTTGAATTGAGTAGGGGACACTCTACAGTAGGGTGCCACACTCTATAGGAGCAGTTTTTAGAATTTGGAAACTTCGAATGGCCCTTAGTCATATTGTTTGGTTGGATGAGAAAACCCTAAATATGAAGTTTGAGCCCGATCGAAATACATTTAGAGGTTCCGCATCGACCGTTTCTGTTGTACCGTGTGTTCGAAATAATGGATTTATCTGGGAAACCTGTAACCATGGCACTATTACATATATACAGAGTTGAAAAAAACCATGGTTTTGAAAAAAAAAAAAAAAAAAAAAAAACCAATGGTTTAAAAAAAAAAAAAACTCAGATAACTCAATTAGGAACTGGTACTCAGAAATTAGAATTGCTGACTGTCTCATTTTTTAATTGGAAGATGTTAGATGTAAGAAGTGCTAACTTCACAAAAATGAAAATAAACCTAATAACAACATTTATATTTGTAGCTACATGCGTTTATAATGTAATTGATACAGGTAACTTCAATCCTTTTATGTGCAATGCCACTATTAAATAGGCCTGCTAGTGCAAGGTAGCTACATTATATACTACCGTACATACTAGGCTACCCTGAACTGATGGTTTTTAGGTTTTATCAATATAAATATAAGTTTTAGTTTTAGAGCTATTAGTTTATGAATTAAATAATTTGTGTTGTAAAAATTGAAATTATAAAAAAACAAAAAAAAACAGAAAAACATGGTTTTTTTAAATGGTTTAAACCATGGTTTAAACCAATGGTTTAAACCATTTGGGTTAAACCAGCCAACCCTGCATATATATTGCTATAATTTATGCATTTCATAAATTTAAATATTTATAATTAATATTTGCTTCTCATTGTATATATTTTCACTACTTTTCAGCATTGAGATCTGGCAACAGCGCAACGCCGGGTTAGTGTGGTGAGTCACACTGTCACAGTCTTCAGTCAATCAGTCTCCTTCACGCATTCAACGCGTGATCATCTCGTGATGGCTACCGCAAGCTCACTGAGATCCAAGACCGAGATATGGCTAATCGGACACGCCAACCCAAGCCCCCTAACGGGAAACAGGTTACCTTCAAATGGTGAAGTGCTTCGCCGGTTTATACAGTTTCATAAGGTGCAAAAACAACTTCTAGCCGAGGCGGGGCGTAATGTGATCGTCGAGGTGTATACTTTCTGGGCTATGGCCAGAATCCCGACCATGACCTCCAAAAGCGCCGCGCGAAAACTGATTAGACTTTACGACAATTGGCAGGCACTGCAGCGCAGCCGGAAGCGGTCCGGCGCCACAGGTGAGGCAGCCAGGGCGGCCTTCACCGAGGGGACTCGATGACATTTTTGACGTGGCTCTCGACAACGCCCTCCCCGTCATCACCATCCAGGAGGATCGCGACTTCCTTCTTGCTCAACGCGAAAAGGGTCGCCGTGGTGTCATGTCCGGTAGGGTGCCACATAAAAATCATTTTTTGATTTTTAGGACGGCCCTTTGTGGGATTGTTAGGTTGGGTGAAAAAGCCCTGAATATGAAATTTTAGCCAAATTGAAGGATATTTAGGGGTTTCGCATCGACCATCTCTGGCGTACCACGTGTCAGAAGTAATGAGTTTCTCCAAGAAATTGCTCCAGCTCCAAGGGGTAAAGTAACATATACAATGTCAATATAAATGCTATCATATACCATGGCGTAGAGGACAGTCACAGCTATATTTCCATAGCATTAAGTTTATTCCATCTCCAATATTTTTTTTTTATATTAATATTTTTGTCGCGGTTCAAAAGTTTTTTTCAAAGTTTCACCTTAATACGTTTATGCTTTGTAATCCAAACCACACCAACCGGCAACCAGCTTATAACAACACAATACGCAACTAGCAAACAGTGCAAACACCTTAACAATATTGTTCAACATTATTTCATAATTAATTGGAATAAACTTGTCCCACCATGCCTGGGTAGCAGGATACTATTCTCTGTGTGTAATGTTATTAATAATACAAAATCATTAAATCAATTTCAATTTTATTGCAACAAAACAACTTAATATTATTAAAATAAAAAACATTTTATTCCGAATTAATCATAGTAATATACTGAGCCTACTGGCCATATAAATCAAAATAATAACTAAGAAATAAAGTATCTACAGATCTACAGATCTACAGAAGCTAAGGCTAACAAAGACCCTAAGATCCACTCTAAGGTTAGCCCGAGAGAAAGGAAAGAGTAGCGGGTTAAGAGAAGAGAAGAGAATAAGGGGTTAAGTAAGAGCAACACCTATCACTCATGGGTTAACATTCATACAGAAAAAGAGGAAAAGTGTCTCACCATCATCATCCGCCGGCCACTGCCGACAAGTCAGAAAAATAGTCGGAGAGAATAGGAGAGGGGTGAAAGATGAAAAGAAGTAAAATAAGAACGCTTACAAACCATGCAAACACAGTCTTAACTCACTGTCATACCATGCAAACTACAAACATGCAAGAAAAGAGTTAGACATGCAAAGTAAGGAGAGGATAAGAAAAAAAAAAAAAAAAAGTAGGTAAAGTTAAACAAAAAGTGGGTTAGTTTACGCTATGAGCTACATCTACATTCGTGTTAGTCTAATTTTTTTTTTTATTTTTTTAATAATTTTATTGCTGGCATCACACGCTGGCATGTCACAAGCTGGCATTCATCGTCAACAGACTCATCCTCGAGCACCACCACCAGAGCTTCCGTTGCTAACTTTGTTGTTTTTTAAATTAAACAACGTTAATACCTTTAAAATGTCTGTCAAGACGGTTCTTAAACATATTAACGCTGGTAGAATGAACGACTGACGCGGGAAGATTATTCCATTTATCAATTACTTTAAACGTAAAGACGTTTTTAGCGATATTAGTAATAAAACGCCCGCCACGCAACTTAAATCCGTTATTGCGAGTATTACTATTATCAAAAGTGAACAATTTGTCAAAATTTACGTTATCGATGTTATTAACATTTTGAAAACTTCAATAAGCTCCCCCCTTAATCTCCTAGTTTCGAGTGAATACAGGTCTAACTCATTAATCCTATCTTCATAAGGCTTATTGCGCAATGACGGAATAAGTTTCGTGGCACAACGCTGAACCCTTTCTAACCTATCAATATCCTCACGCACCAAAACTGAACTGCATATTCTAAATGAGGCCTGACTAGGGACTTGTAAAGGGGCAATATAATATCCTTCGATTTAAATTCGAAATTACGCGCTATGAAGCCTAACATCCTATTAGCTTTTGCGCAAGACTCCAGGCACTGGTTCCTAACCTTTAAATCCTTAGATACGCGTACGCCTAAATCTACTTCCTCGTCAACGCTCGCTAACTCCCTATCATCCATCGTATACGCGTAATTATTGTTGCGAGAACCTATATGCAAAACTTTACATTTGTCTACGTTAAATTGCATCTGCCACTTATCTGTCCACTCCATAATCCTATTTACATCGTCTTGAATCCTATTTCTATCGTCCTCGTTAACAACCTTACCGCCTATTTTAGTATCGTCCGCGAATTTTGACACGTTACTAGTCAATCCTACATCTATGTCGTTAATGTAAATTACGAATAGCAATGGGCCTAACACAGAACCCTGTGGGACACCGCTACCTACATCTAACCACCCTGATTCACTACCATTAACTACGACCCTCTGTCTCCTAGCACGAAGCCATTCTTCTAACCAGTTAGCTACCTGACCGCGTATACCGTGCGCTTTAACCTTCGCAATTAGTCTCCTATGCGGAACTGTATCGAACGCCTTTTTAAAATCTAAATAAATAACGTCAGCTGCTCTATGCCTATCGTATTCGCGCACTATTTCGTTATAAAATTCTAACAAATTAGTTAAACAAGACCTATGGCGTCGAAACCCATGCGGTCGCCTTTTTTAAAAATAGGCGTGACGTTAGCTAATTTAAAGTCTTCAGGAATAATCCCCGTTTCGAGTGACTGATTAAAGATCTTCGTTAAGGGGCCTACGATAACTTCTTTCAAATCTTTCAAATGTCTGGGATAAAAAGCGTCAGGGCCTGGAGCCTTGCTAACTTTTAGCCTATCGATATAGTGCGCAATCTCAGCCTCGTAAACAGTTATTTCATCCAAAATAGTCTCGCTACTAAATGGAACGATATCATCCACGTCGGGGACATTATTTACGTCTTCTACGGTAAAAACTGTCGCAAAAAAGTTATTGAAAATACCCGCCATCGCCTGAGCGTCAGAAGCCAAAGCGCCATTAACATCCACTAGAGGGCCTATGTTATTTTTTACCGGCTTACGATTATTAACGTATTCAAAAAACTTTTTTGGATTATGTTTACTATCCGCAGCTATAAGTATCTCTAAATTACGCTTAGCATTCCTAACTGATCTTTTAACCTGACGTCTAAGCTCGATATATCTATTAAAGTTAGCTACCTGGCCATTACGCTTACTAAGTCTATACGCTCTATACGCTCGTTTATAAACTCTCCTATTTCCCTACTCCACCACTTCGGTCTACCACGATTACTAGCGCGCTTGGGCCTACGAGGAATAAACTCCCTTTCAATATTCCTAAAACTTTCTTTAAACGCCACCCAACGCAAATTTGTGTCATTACCCATAAATAAGTTATCCCAGTCCACTACTCTCATCCTATCCGCGAAACTATCAAAATTAGCCCTACGAAAATCAGGGACTTCTATTACGTTACTATCCTTAGCGTTTTCTATCAATAACTTAAACCTAAGAATTTTATGATCGCTACATCCTAAACTCTCGCCTACTTCTAAACCTTCGACTATATTTTCGCCGTTCGTCATCACCAAATCTAAAATATTATCACCGCGCGTTGGTTCGGTAACTATCTGTCGTAAAAAGTTATCGTCCATAAACTCAACCAATCTCAAACCCTCTTCATTACCCGTAAAATTCTCGTAATTAACATTAGGGCAGTTAAAGTCTCCGACAATTATACTATTCCGATTGTCAATAAAATTACCAAGAAGTGGGTAAAATCTAGTATCTATATCGAGGGGTTGAACGGGAGGTCTATAAACAACAACAAAAATAAAACTAATACTACGCGCCCTAACTTCAACACAGATCGCATTAATTGCTGCCGGAAAATCTAACTTAACCTCGATAGCCCTAAGGGAATTACGAATGTACAGCAAAACGCCGCCTCCAAATCTATGTAACCTATCATTAGTAAAGAGTTTAAAACCCGGTATCTCAAGTTCCCCCAACAAGTCCCGAGTCACGGTATTTAACCAAGTTTCAGTGATAGCAACTATATCATAGTTGCCGGAATAAATTACCGCCTTAAATTCATTTAATTTATTTCTAATACTACGCGCGTTGCAATAAAAAACGTTTAAGTTATTTTTTACCACGGGCCCGCGTTTTAAACTATTTATCACGTCGGGCCCGCGTTTCCCGGACCCACAACGTTTAAAGAAGGCTTCGACCTATACAGCTTTCGCACGCTTTCGTCTATTAACCTACCTAGCTAGCATTACCTATTTCATTAAAATGCACCCTATCTTTTATAAAAAGGCTAGCATCATTGAATTCGGACCACAGCTTTACGAAGGGTACATTTTCCTCAGCACAAATCTCTTCTAATTTGTTATTCAAAAATATTGTTTTGGACGTAATTCTAAGACCCAACCCGTGCCTAGGGGTAATACCTAGAACTAAAGACCTATCTGACCTCGCCTTCAGGGACCTAATTAACCCCCTATATCTCTCCAAAAGGTCAGGCACTCTCGTATCGGGCCTATACGAGTCGTTGCCTCCTACCATCGTCACCAACATTGAGTGACGGGAAGCAACGTCAACCCTATCCACTTCGTCTCTAACTCTGTCAACCCTGGCCCCTGGGAGACAGACCCTCCTCCTCTTGGTTGGATTCCGTTTAACGAATTCTTTGTCCATGTGGCGCACTAAAGAATCCCCAATTAAAATAGTTTCCCCCTCATTCACGTCCCTTTCCAAATGGGCGAAAGGGTTCGAAACCTCGATAGGGGGGGGGGGGGATTCCTATCACCTAATGTACGCGGCCTAGCTCCACCCTTAACCTCTCTAAATCCCTCGCTATCTACTACTCTCGGACTAACCTTAACCTCTTCCTCAACTCTATCTAACCTTCCCGACAAGCTACCTAAATTAGAAACTAAGTTACGCACCTCACCCTTCAAATTACTAACGTCTTCAACGTTAATATTGGTTCGGCTTCCGTCAACCGTAGCCCTAACCCTGCCATCATCAAGCGTTGCAAGTCTATCCGCTACCTCACGTACACTGCGTTTTATGTCCACTAATTCCTCCATGAACTCGCAAAAGAAACAAACTGATCTATCGGTAATCGCCACTGGACCGCCGTTATAATCCTTAAATTCCGAATACCACCGGTTAACCCTACACCTAACACACGACGCTTTCTGCGACGGCATCGCGGAGTTAAAAATTTAAACCGTCACAGGTATAAGTTAAATTAAGCCGGCACGCTATGAAAACTTCTAAATCGCTAAAAACCACTAATATTCAAATACTTAACTATAACAATGTAAATTTAAACGCAAGTATATAAAATTCAAAAACTATCCAAAGTAAAATTCTCAGCAATATACAAAAGTAGATGCAAAATCAGAGAGCTCAGGAAATGCGTCCGTTCAGTACAGAGTATACGATTATACATTGTTATACAGGATTAATAGGAGTAACACCCTATAAAAATGAAGCAAATTCAAATATACAATAAAGTACTCCCAAACCCGTTAAGGATTTCCGCTGCGGGCGCTCGGGTGCTCTTTGCGGTGCTTCTCAACGACTTGCATCAAGTACTGCCGTTGCTCCTCGTCCTTGGTGAGTGCGAGATTGTAGTTCTGCATCAGCGCGACCCCTCGCTCCGCCCGGACATTGACAACGCTCAACGTAGAGACACGGCGTTTCCCCGCCAGGTAGGACGCATTGTTCGACCAGGTAGCCGGCTCCAACTCTAGGAAAGAAGTATTGATCGCGAGCCGCTCGAAAAGAAGCGTGCTGGATGTCGTGCAAAAGTCTGCGACTGTCTTTCGCTCGAGCTCCTCCGGGCAGACGTCCAGGGCAATGCGCTTGGGTGGCTCCTCAGTGCCCTCGACATCCTTGATGGCCGTCGCAATTCGACTCTTCTCCTCCAGCGGAGTGTCGTCATCGAAGAGAGCGAGGGCAGCCAGGTGTTCACTCAGGTACCAGAGATGTCGTCGAAACACAGGGGAGGTAGCCTTGGACACGTCCTTGTCCAGCTTGTCGTAGTCAACCAGCGCCTTGAGCATCGCCAGGTCAGTTCGAGGGGCAGCGGCGGGAAGGGGCGCCGTAAACCAGGCCGGAATGTAAACCAGCAGCGCAAAGTTTACGAAGCGCAGGATGCCCCGGGCCTCGCGATCCTTAATGGGGAGCTGCTGCCGGAAGAGGTGGAGCTTGATGGCGTATATCACTTTGGCCATCCACCGGGCGCGGTGGAGTGCGCCCGGTCGCATGAAGCGCACACCTCGCTGGGGACGCCTCCAAGCGCTATGATCGCCAGCTCCAGGAGCTCTCGGTAGTCGTCCCGCGGCTGGCCCTTGGTGATGTGACCCTTGAAACGCGCGATCAGATCGTCTCGCGCCTTGAGCAGCGGCTTAGTAAGGTCTTCCTTGGAGATGGCGCTGAATTGGTCGGTGCAGACGGATTGCCAGCGCTCCTTCAGTCGCGAGAACAGTTTAATGTCAGGACCAGAGGAGGGGCCCATGCACTCGATGAAGGCTTTCTCTGCCACCAATTCTAGCATGTGGTGCCGACAGGCCAGGTTCAACAGCTGGCGGTGAAGGCCCTGCTCGATGAAGACGCAACGTCACGCAAGCGCCCGAAACGACGCCCGTGTTGGCAGCTGTCGTGTCAAAGGAGAGCCCGACGACACGATCAGCGATTCCCCAGTCATCCAACGAGTTCAGCACAGCATCTGCTTGGGCGCGACCAGTTCCAGCAGGCAGCTTCGGCACGGAGAGAAGTTTGTCGACGCCGTCGCCGGACACGACTATGGCGAGGCGATCGACCTTCTTGCCGCTGAAGTCGGAGACCATCTTCCCGTCCCAGTGAACGATGAGCGGGACACTGGGATCGAACGTCATCTTCACTTCTTTGGCGATTTCCCCTCGATGACGCAATCGCCAACGCCGAATCGTCTCGTGACTGAGAGCCAGTTCATCTGTGTCTTGAATATCCAGACTGGAAGCAGCTGCTTTCATGAGTTGAACGGCTCCACGGTTGCTTGTTTTGGTCCGGTCCAGTGCCGACGCTAGGTCTTGAGTCATAATGTTCTTTTTGCGACGGCGCTTTGTAGGTGGATTGGTTTCCTCTTCTGTCGAGCAATTAGGCGACGACGACGAGTTTGATGATGTAAGGGTTGCTGTTGCCAGTGATTGCTCTGATTGCTTTTGGCGTTGCCTTTCTTTGGCAGCTTCACGCGCGGATGCACGGTGCTCAATTCCAGTGAGGATTTTATCCACCCCGGACAATGTACAGTTAACCTAACGATTGGTTAGGTTAGGTCGTGATATTTTCGTTGTTAGCCTTTAAGCCTAACGAAAGAAGGCTGGGGTCCCTATTCTTCAATAGCTCCAATAATTTTTATGTACGTTCATGATGAGCTTATCGTTCAGTTAGAGATGATTAACTAGCTACTGCTAAGACACATTATGAATAAAAATATATAAATTATATTATAAAAAATATAAAAATTATGATAAAGATAAAAATCTGATTAGTAACATAATATTCAATGAAAACCGCCGCAATTAGGATGCTCAGATTTGTATTAACATAAGAATAAAAAAGTGCTAATTTCGAGATTAAACATTTCCTTGGACTGTTACCTTTATAAAAGGAAATTGTTCTCAGGGCCGGATTAAGAGTTTTCGGGATCCTAAGCCATTTTAGATTTTTAGTAGTAGGGGAGGCAAGAGCTAGCGCTGAAAGCGCCGAAATTTTTTCACTTTCATTCTCACCCTGTTGTAACCTAGCAATTTTACTGGGAAAATAGTAATAATTTATTAGCTCAAGGGGGGACGATCGCCCCTGTCGCCCTCCCCTTCGGTACGCCTCTGCAATATGGTATCGGCTATGCCGCTATGGTACCTTCATTTCTTAATTAAATACATATTATTATTAATTTATTGAATTAAATAACTACAAAATTGCCTCGTAATTGGTAACAAAGCCTACTGGGAATGGAAATATTTGCCATACATAAAACCCCACATGTAGGCATTTGGGCCTGCATAACAACAAGAAAAACGTATTATTTCGTATCAAAATTTTCCATTGCTGACTCATGAAAATTACTTCGAGAGAAGAAATAATGAAAACACAAAAATTAGACGTCTGGGGACTTTGTAAAGTCAGCGAATTTTTAAGAAAAGGAATTTTATATTAGCTCATCTCAGAGTTGCTTAGTTACAGCGATGCTTTAAGCAAGGAAGACGTACTTAATCTTCCTATAAGTTCTGAGTGAAAACCTCATAATATAAAATTAATAACTCAAACGAATAGGCTATTCCTTCACGTATTTAAGTGTAGTGAATGCCTATATTAATTAAATCGAATAAACTTGTTGCGTAACTCCATCGCCTACATCGAAAGAGAGCCGCGCGCCCTACAACCAGAAGCGAGGTCCAACGAAATAATAAGGTATGGTAATTTCCTGCTTTACCATTAGGCAGCGCTAAATACCGAAGGCATATAAATTAAACATTAACCAAAACACACTGCTTAACGAGGTCTTTTGAAGACCTCCACAAACATAACTTTTTAACGAAAAAAGCCCAAATAGAAATTATAGGCTAAAAGAGGAAGCATTTACATTTCAAGATTTTGGTTGGTCCATTGGTCTTAGGATGTGAAACTCAAAATTTTGGCGGTTGTTTTCTTCCGTGAATTTTTTAATCTGCTGGCTTTTCTGGTTTTTAGAAAAATATAAAATTTTATAGAAACGTAGACTGGTGGGCTTCCCTATCATTAAAGTCTACAAGTAAACCAAGTCCCAACACGCTTCTTCAGAGTTTCATACACTTTTGTGGAATGAAGAAAATCAAGTTGGTAAATAATTTTGAAAAGAATGTAGCCATCGAAATTTTTAGCTACACATCGGAAGCCATGATAGAAAAAAAAAAGACAAGTTGTATTTGAAATTTAACTGCTTCGTGAGCTAATTGTAAATGTTAACCTCTAAACTTGCTTAAAATTTTCGCAAAATAATTTTCATTACATTTTATTGTTTGATTATTGTGTCAAAAAAAAAATTGGAAATGTTCTGAAAACTTAATCCAGACGAAGAATCTTAAGGATTAAACATGCCAAGAAAAAGGAAGCCACCACTTGGAAGAACTACAATAAATATGTATTGCTCGAAGGGTAATAACATCCTTCCGCAGGAACCAGCAAAAATATTCTGCTCGTAGTTTTTTTC
Source organism: Bathynomus jamesi (assembly GCA_023014485.1). Taxonomy (NCBI): domain Eukaryota; kingdom Metazoa; phylum Arthropoda; class Malacostraca; order Isopoda; family Cirolanidae; genus Bathynomus; species Bathynomus jamesi. Next base: position 678,097 of record JAJOZX010000481.1, read on the forward strand.
CTCTTGTAATAACTTCATACGAACAATTTTGAACAAATATTTTTGAACAAATTAATCATATTATTTATATTGAGTGAATATTCTCAATTACAAGAAGTTGAGTGAAGGAAGTAAAGGTACACTGAAAAATGGATTTGTTAGAGCACAAGCTTTCGGCCAATACCAAGCAGATGCAACTAAGCACCTGATGAAAACCTAAGCCGAAAGAATTGTACTCTTACTCAGCTAACAATTACGTCTTATCACAATGTTGTGATATTACGTAAACTTTACGTTGCTACAACGTTGTCTCAACGTTTCAAGGATAGAATTTGGTCCAACGAAATTTGAAATAGTAGTATGCCCAGTGCCGTATTAAGGATTTTTGGGCCCTGGGGCCAAAATATTCTTGGGGTCCCTCAACAAGACAAATTTTCGAGTCATGTAAATTAATAAAGCCATTTATTTCTAAATCAAATAATGCAAGTTTTACACAAATACCAAGCTGCTACAATTACACCAAACCAATTACACAACTACGAGTCCACTACTAATCTACCAAAGTTGGCTACAAAATCATCCACCACCAGTATACAAAAGTTTTTTGAGCTGCTTCATATCACTAAATTTTCCAATCACAAGCTCAGTATTTAAATTCTGCAAAATATTCTTTTCTGTGCATAACAATGACAGACTTTGCAATTTCTTTTAGGTTAGCATTTAACGTTTAACATTTTTAATCATGCTCAAATGAGAAAAAGAACGCTCCGCAGTTGCATTGCGATAAGCAATGAAAGCATTTGGGAAAACAGACCCTCAATTTGTGAATTTCCTGTAGTACTCCTAATGGGCGAGTGTCAGCTAAAGCGTTTTGTTTGACAAACAGTACAAAATGCTGAAACTCAAATGGGAAGCTGTCCTCAAAATCATTTGGGTAATGGACTAGCCAGATTTTTTGTTGCTTTTGATGCTTCCTCTGAAGTTAGTTGAGAGATATTGTTGAGTATTCCAAATTTATCATTGATATCATTATAAACATCGGCCCCTAAAACAGCTGGGCCCTGGCCTCCCCCTTGGGCCCCCTTAATACGCCACTGAGTATGCGTATGCAACTCCGTTACAATTTTGTAACAAAGAATAATGTAATACGAAGCTATATGCTATGAATGTAAAACCTTACGTGCAGGCAACGTCTTTGCTACGTACAAAAAATTGCGTCAGAAGTTTACTTGTACTTCACGTGTATACAACGTCATTATGCAACATTGTATCAACGTTGCAATATAACATTTAAGCTTTATGTTGTGACTACGTCAGTACAATGTCAATTTCTGACATGATCAAGATTCAATTAGGATAAAACGTTGTATTTACGTAGTGCTTGATGGGATTATACCTGATGGTGCATTATTGTCGATATGTTTGTATGATTTTCATCCAGTTTTGTATGATTGGCTTCAAAGGGTTAATCTGTTTCCAAAATTGTTTTTCAGACGTTGGGAATTAGGGCCTAGTGTAATAATCATTCAGCATGTCGAAGAAAGGGAGATGTTTTGTTTGATATCACAGTTTAAAGCCAGGAAGGAAGAAATTATTCTCTAATTGAATTGTATGCTTTTTTTTTAATGTACATAACTTTGATTCTTGTTAATTGTTAAATTTGGATATACAAACAAACAAGCAAACAAACACTTTATTTCAGACTCAACAGGTACAAACATTATAAAAGGTCCATAGAAGATTAAGAGATGGTTGTCTGGAGCACTGACTAAGTAGGCCAGTGAATCACTTTGCATAATGTACAAACAATTGTCTACGCCAATGTTTCCAGATTTCAAATTTATAAAATATATCGGAGACCAGTCCACTAACTATGGTTCTATTATTTTATTGACTGACTCACCAAACCTAGTGATAAATCTAAATATAAAATTGCGAATAACACTGGCACAGTTAGGCACCTTATTGACTATAAACAGCATACTGACACTAGAAGGGGCATCATTTATAAATCTTGGAGTCCTTAATAAACTCCTAAAAATATTATTATATGCAACATATAATTTCCTCAAATTATACATCCTGTAGTTCCACCACAAATGAGCTGTATACATTGGAGTACAAAGAGTTTTGAGCAAAATCAACTTTATATCTAATGTACACATATGCAATTTTCTAACCAAAGTATTTCCCTGAGCATATAATTGTCTACATTGCCTTAGAATATCACAGTCATCTGAAAGACTATCCGTTAGTATGTGACCAAGATACTTAGTCTGGGTTACTTCTGACAGCACCATACCATTCAATTGAAATTCAGGAAATTTTATATATTTGTAGGCCTTGGTCCCCATAATCATAACATGACTTTTAGCAGGATTATATTTTATGTTGTTATCCTTCCCATACCTTTCACACACCTTCAAAAATGTGCTGAGCCCTTTTACAGATGGAGAAATAAGAACTAGATCATTTGCATACATCAGATGATTAACATTCATTGTACCAATATAGCAGCCTATTTTACAGGTGTTCAGCACAACAGATAGATTATCCATATAAACACTGAATAAGTAGGGGGATAATCAGTGCTGGCTTAAGGGGCGAGCCAACATGGCACTGGCTCAGGGCGCCGAAGTTTAGGGGCGCCAAAATCGAAAGAGCAACAGAAAAAAAAGACAAAATATCGCTATCAATCAACAAGAAACAAGTGAACAGTTTAAAAAGGGAATTCTACATAGAAAATTAGAGCGTGGGAGGAGGATAATGTAAACAATGGCCAGCAGTTTCTCACGCGGCGCCGACTCTCACCTGACCGCTGCAATTCTTCTTAATTTTTTAATCATATAATAGGTAAGTTATCAGCACTGCTACATCAGAGAATATATAATAAGGGTGTGTTCGTGTTTTAATGTACATTCCCTTACGCCAAATTTTGCTGATGAATGATTTCCGACTAGCGAAAATATGTTTAGCTCATATTTTAGCTCTGTTCTTTTGTTGAAATGTAGAACCTTGCAGCTATGCAGCTATAGGAGGATATCATCATATGAACTAATGTCGACTTCTCCATTCCACGATGAAACAAGATCGGTTGGATGGGTTGGCAACCTTATCAATTGAACATGCCATCGCCAAGAATTTAGATCTGGATGAAATCATCCAAAGATTTGCAGCTGCTAAGGCCCGAAAAGTTAATCTTTGAAGCCGAAATTTTAACGAGTATGTATGTTATTAATGCTACTTGGTTAATGGTTATTGAATTCAAGTTAATAAAATATATTTTTTATTTTAAGATTTTAATAAAATGTACTGAATGAAATAAACAATAAAATTATATGAAAAAAATTTTTTTTAATTTTTTTAACTAAAAAAAACCTTTATATAAAAAATGGGATGGGGCCGGGCGCCAAAGCAAAATTGGCTCAGGGCGCCACAACCCTTTGAGCCGACCCTGGGGATAATATCCCTCCCTGCCTGACACCATTGGTCACAGAAAATGGCTCTGCATTAACCTCACCCCATCTTAGTCATTTTCTGGTGATTATACCAGAATATTAATATACAAACTAAGTAACCAGGTACATTACGATTTACAAGTTTTATAAATAATTTGTCATGATTAACACGATAAAATGCCTTAGAGGCATCCAGGAAACACAAAAATACATTAGCATCTAGAGTTTGGTATTTACAGACCATTTCCTTCAAGGCACACACACACACACACACACACACACACACACACACATCAGTACTGTGTTTCTTTTTGAAACCAAATTAGTTATCACTAGTATACAGGTAACATTCAAGTCTACTAATGAGTATATATTCAAACACCTTAGACATAATATTGGCCAAGGCTATTGGCCTATAATTATCTTTACTGTTGATTTTTCCCTTTTTATCTTTTAGTACTGGCACCAAAACAACGGATAACATTGTATCCGGCAAAATACCATGTATGAATAAATCTGTAAAGCACAAAGCTAACAGAGGCACTAATCTGTCACTACTAAATTTCAGATGCTCAGCAGAAATACCATCAATACCACATGATTTGTTACAATCTAAACATTTAATGGCCTGTTCAGTCTCAAATACACTAACTCTTATATCTGGACTAAAGGTAGCATCACAATTAACATTATTGTTCTTATGTAGAGTTGAATAACTCATTGGAGTGTTCCTTTCATAATTTGACTATATCCTCAGTCCCAGTTACATTTTCAATATTAGCAGGGAGAGACATTGCACGATTATTCATTGTTTTTAATTCTTCCCAAAAGTTTATATATATATATATATATATATATATATATATATATATATATATATATATATATATATATATATATATATATGAAATAGGATCCCTCCTAAGGAGACGTAGTTTTACATTTAGGATAAAAACGAAGACGTAGAGCAAAAGAGTCATTATATTTGGCTGCAGCCGACGTTTCGGGCAACTCTACCCATTCTCAAGGCCTAATAAATAAAAGCTAAAATTAATACATGACAAAAATATATGAATGTCGAGGACTAAAACTAATTTAAAGTACAAAAATTAAAACTGTTCAAGAATAAAAATTAAAATTACAAAGCAGAAAACAGGCATAAGCTAAAATCAAATAAAAAATAAAAATTATATAAATGACAAAAATATACGAGTGATAAAAACAAAACTTAAAACTAAAAACATTCAAACGTAAAATAGTTAAAAAACTTTACTAATAAAAAGTTAAACGAGAATAAAAAGTTAAACGAAAAACACAAGAGTAAACCAAACATACCATGCTCACTTGACAGCCACAAAAAACTAAGGCGAAAAGGAGACAGGGTAACAAGGGAAAAATTTTTTAGCATGTAAGTATTCTAATTAATATAAAGGGGGTAACAGCTAGAATCAATATTTAAACTGGAGTTAAAAAATTTAATACACAAAGATTCGTAAATACGGAGGGAGGACGGGCATTTTAATGATTTAAGAATTTTAAAATTGTTAACAGAAATGTCAACCTTACACTTGATAGAATGATTTCTAATAGCAGACTGTTCCTTTTTCGATAAAACTTTCCCTGTCCTATGGCTAATACCCATATGAGAGCAAAATCTCGCCTGTAAGGAACGAACTGTACTTCCAACGTAGTTCCCCTGGGAACACCCAGGGCAGGTAAACAAATAAACAACAGAACAGCTCATCGCAGGGGGGATTTTGTCCTTACATCGGAAAAAACATCCAAGGGTATTATTATTTACAAGACAATCTCAAAATCAGTGTGAAAATAAAATTTCCTCACAACACTAGTAGTGTGGGCGCAAAAGGTTAGAGTGCAAGAATGTTGCAAGAGATAATGCTAAATGTTGCAAAGTGGGAGTATGTTGCAGAGGGGGTATGCAATGAAAGGGGTGGGTATGTTGCAAAGGGGGTTATGCACTGAAGGGGGAAAGGGGTATGCAATGAAGGGGCGGGGGTATGCAATGAATGGGGGAAGGGGGTATGCCCTGAAGGGGGGAGAGGGGAGGGATCTTCGGGAGAGAAAGGAGGATGACCTCCCCCCAAGGGGGTTGCCTTAACCTAAGAGAGAAAGGATAGACGGAGGAGGGCTTTGGGGGAGAAGGTGGGGTGTCCTTATCCCCCAAAGGGAAACCTAACCTAAGTCTTAACCTAAAAAAGGAAGGAGAGAGAGATCTTTATTCAACCGCTGTCATCATCAAACTGCCAGCTCTGAAGCGAGGCGGGTCTTATATAGAGGAGGGTTGAGTTGCCAGATACAATTTTTTATTTTAATTGTACAGGTATACATTATTAGGGTGAGTTGCTAAACACCACCATTTATTTTAATTCGTTATCAAAGCAAACGTACTTTCTCTCTTAAGAGAAATAATCACCAATAATTAACAATAAAAAATTCAATGTTTATTAATTATTGTAAATAAATACAATTTGCCTTTTACTGCACAAAAAATAATATAATACGGAACGTACAATCGTCAAAATAATAGTTCAGACGAAATACACACACACACACACACACACACAAGGAGAGGGGAGGGGGAGAAGGGAGGAAGACCTCACCCAAAGGATACCTTAACCTAAGAGAGGAAGAGAATCGTTAGCTTAACCATAGCAGTGTCCGATGACGGGGCTATGTTTCGTTCCAGCATGATGGACCCCGGGTTGGGCTGGTACTCGCCCTGTTACTGAACGATGGAAAATCTACCTCTATCTACATTGTCGAACCCATGTTTTGTAAGAAATAAAACTTCAATAAAGAGCAGAAACAATTTAATCCAGTTACAAGCACAAAACAACCTCATAAAATGCAAAAGCACGAAGGCATGCAAGCACGCAATTTTGCAAGACTTTTTACTTGTACACAAGTTTTTCAATTATAATGAATGACATGAATAATACTCTATTAAATTTAATAACACTTCTTTTCGTTGTAAAGACATCACATAATTTCACGCAGAATAAATACAAAAATAATGGACACAAATTCACCTTAATATATATATATATATATATATTGGTCTACTTCTCCAGTAAACACGAGGCTTGAGAAACTGATTCCTAATTCATCACATTGCTACAAGAACATTTTAAAAACAGTTATTTAATTAGTAGTACAAGAAATAAAATCCACAAAGAAGAAACACTAACTCATGGAATATCTACAAAGTATATATATATATATATATATATATATATATATATACTGTTAAAGAAATCGTTCACAAAAAAACTCGGAATGAATCCCAGGGGAGAGGGGAGGGGGAGAAGGGAGGAAGACCTCCCACAAAGGATACCTTAACCTAAGAGAGGAAGAGAATCGTTAGCTTAACCATAGCAGTGTCTGGTGACAAGGCTATGGTTCGTTCCAGCATGATGGATCCCGGGTTGGGCGGGTACTCGCCCTGTTACTGAACGATGGAAAGTCTACCTCTATCTGCGTTGTCGAACCCATGTTTTGTAAGAAATAAAAAACTTCAATAAAGAGCAGAAAAAATTTCATCCAGTTACAAGCACAAAACAACCTCATAAAATACAGAAGTACGAAGGCATGCAAGCAAGTAATTATGCGAGACTTTTTACTTGTACACAAGTTTTTCAATTTTAATGAATGACATGAATAATACTCTATTAAATTTAATAACACTTCTTTTCGTTGTAAAGGTATCACATAATTTCACGCAAAATAAATACAAACATATGGACACAAATTCACCTTAATATATATATATATATATATATATATATATATAGTGGTCTACTTCTCCAGTAAACACGATGCTTGAGAAACTGATTCTTAATTCATCACATTGCTACAAGAACATTTTAAAAACAGTTATTTAATTAGTAGTACAAGAAATAAAATAAAATCCACAAAGAAAAAACAAAAACTGCGTGTAATTATTGTCTAAATGACAATCTCAGGAATGTTGCAGAGATATTATGAAGTTATTTATATATATATATATATATAGAGAGAGAGAGAGAGAGAGAGAGAGAGAGAGAGAGAGAGAGTATGTCTGTCTTATTTTATTCTTATTTATTCTTTTAGATAGGAAGAAAAATAAGCAGAAAAGAGAAACGAACGAAAACATTGAAATCTCTACATTTGAGATGAATCTTGTACAGTAAAAAAATTATATTTATTTATTTCCGTTTGTTAAAACTATGTTTATATACAAATAATAAGATACACTCTGAATATTTAATTAAAAAACCAAAAGAAATTTTATATTCATCGACGCATACATCTTTGAATGTACGAAGACCATCCGATTGAAATCACGCACCTCATTTTAAAATGCACTTTTCATGTTACGGTCACCAAAAAAAAAAATCTTGAACCAGAGATAAAACACGTGGCTTTTGCACTTTTCCTCGTGGCTTACAAATGTAGAGAAAATATATTTTTACTTTCCCTTCTTAAGTAAACGCTGCTTAACAATACACTTTATTTCCCGTTAGGTTATTTCCAATACCACATTCGATATTTTAAACTGTACAGAAAAGAATATTTATTTTTGTATTTCGACAGGTACATGCATTCCCCATAATACAGGTCAGTTTGCTTTTTCTGAAGATCGCTATATAAGATCCTTTGGGTGAAGTCTTCCTCCCTTCTCCCCCTCCCCTCTCCCCTGGGATTCATTCCGAGTTTTTTATTTGTGAACGATTTCTTTAACGGCATATGTATATATATATATATATATATATATATATATATATATATATGATGTAGGTCACATCCGCATCCGCATCCGCATCCGCGGAACATCCGCACATTTTCTCGCATCCGCATCCGCGTCCGCATCCGCACTTTGGACTGCGGATGTCGTGCGGATGTGGACCTTTGAGATAAAACGTCATTAATAAGCGGAAATTATCAAATTCTACTATATTAATAGAACTAGTTCATTGTGCGCAAAAGTGATGCAAGCGACAAGACGAGAGGCTGTTCTTGTATGAAGTTACTCTCTTGCAACCTACTTAGATCCACGTTACAAAGCTAAGTTATTTTCACCAGTACATTAGAACGAGTTAAATCATCACTTGGCAAAGCAGTTGAAGAGCTTCAATCTCTTGAATCTGTCGCTTCGCCACCCACCAAAAGAATAAAAGTTTCAGTGACAGAACCAACACCTTCAACAAGCAAATCTATCACAGAATCTGTCTCTCAGTTTCTTGAGTCAAGCAGCAATGACGAGACCTACGCGATGTCAAAAGATGTAGTAAAAATGATCGAGAGCTATCACCAAGAAAAACGCCTGGCTGCATGTGACAATCCTATTAGTTGGTGGAAAAATACGCAGAATATCTATCCATACTTGAGTAAACTTGCAAGGAAACATTTAGCCTGTCCTCCAACAAACGTACCAAGCGAGAGATTATTTAGCAGTGCTGGATTAATATATGATGAAAAGAGAAACAGACTGGCAGCAGAAAAGGCAGAAAAATTAATGTTCCTTAAGCATAACCTTCCTATAATTAAGTTTGAACATTAAACGATGAACATCTTAGTTTACTTTATTTTAATTACTCATTTATAAATATGCCTAATAAAACTTTAAACTTAATATAAATAGTTATCAAGCTAATTAAAGATCTCTTTCTATAAGGGTGGAGGTTGGGGAAAGAGGTCGGTAGGGTGCATTTGAGTTGGGTTCACGTCCCGCATCCTGGTAACACAATTATGGTTTCTAATTGTGGCTGAAACTCAACAAAATATAACGAATTTATTTGCAGACGAATTCACTAATTGATTTCTATATTAGTTAGATGCTTGATATTATTTTATATGTTCAGAGAAAAGTACAGCAATTATTGTACAATTAATCAATTATATTACATTATAGCTACAGCTCTCTCTATATAATAACTTATTATATATGTTAAACACAACAAATCTCGAATATATCCTAAAAAATAACGAAAATGTAGACATCCGCATCCGCGGATGTTGAAATCAAACATCCTCATCCGCATCCGCATCCGCGGATGTGAAAAAAATGACATCCGCTACATCACTAATATATATATATTAGGGTGGTTCACAAGCATAGGGAAAATTTAGCATCTGAGATTTCACTTTTGGGTCATTGTTGCTTTTGTTCCTACACTTAGTGTGAATAACTGTGTGAAGTATGGTTGGTCTATGGTGTCGTTAAGAGGTCGCTCAATCATGCATGACGTGTCTCACTAATGACTGATTACTATAGTATGACTAAATTTGGCTTCTTCTTTTGTAGGAATGTGTAGAAATGCCGCCGAAGCAATCAAAAACACGGTCTAGCAGTGAGGTGTGGTTACTAGGGAAGGCGGAGGAGAAGTTAACTAGGGCAGGACTCCCTACCAAGCTTCAAGTCCTCCGGAAATTCATGTTCCACCATCTGGAGGAGAGGAAGACAGAATATAACAGTGCGGTGATGACCATTGAGGCTTCGATCCCGTTTTGGACAAAAGCAAACGTTCCAATGACGGATACCAGATACGCTGAGAAGAAGCTCCTGAAACTGTACGAGCAATACAAGGGGCTGAAGAAGAACCGCACAAAGAATTTCCCATCCTACAGAATGAAGGAGGACATATTTCGCGGAGACCTTGACGATGTGTTCGATCTTTCACGTCATGACGCCCTCGAGACCATGATGAATGAGGAGGACAAGAACTTCCTTGTCGCTCAGCTCGATAATCACACTTCCTCCAGCTTTGGCCCGATTGACAAGAAAATGGCTGACCAACAAACGAGGAAGAGGATTCGGTGTGAGGCGGAGATGAACCGAGAGGAGAAGGCCAAGCGCGAGGCGGATGCGAGATGGTCCCAGGGAGAACTGGAGGCTTCTAGTTCAAGCACATCTGAATCATCAGATTCAGATACTGTAGTTTTTAAGGAATCAGCACGAAAACGTTCCACTCCTAAGCGATTGAAGTCTGTGATCACGCCTGACATTTCCTTAGCCTTGGATCGCCACAACATCAGTGACAGGAAAGGAATGGCAGTGGTCGCAGCAACTATTAAATCACTGGGGCACAACTTGGACGAAGTGTAAATCTCACGCAGCACCATTCGTCGCGTGAGACAATGTACACGTGAAGCGGTGTGCCGCGAAGATCAGGCCAATTTCAAGACCCATGAGCTCCTTCTCTTGCACTGGGATAGTAAGCTGCTTACAGATATCTCCCATGGGTTAGAGGTGGTGGACCGTGTGGCTGTGCTTGTATCCGGTAACGGGGAAGATTAACTCCTTGGAGTTCCAATGGTAGCTGCTGGAACTGGCTCAGGCTGAGGCGTGCCTGAAGCTTGTGGACGACTGGTCTTTGAGGGGCAACGTTCGAGGTCTTGTTTTTGATACAACTGCGTCCAACACGGGACTTCATGCTGGAGCTTGTACTCTCATTAAAAAGGAGTTGGGTATTGATCTGGTGTGGATCGCTTGCCGACACCACGTGGTAGAAGTCGTCCTCGCTGCGGCCTTCGGTGCTTGTTTCGGAACATCCAGTGGACCTGAAATTGGCCTATTCAAGCGCTTCAAGCAGCACTGGGTTTTCATTGATCGCAGCAAGTTCGAGAGTGCACCCGACAGCCTGTTCATTGAAACAGCAGAGCAGAGGAAGGAAATGGTCTCCTACTACAAGGAGGCTGTCAAGAAGAAGAGCCAGCGGGACTACTATGATGAACTGATGCTTCTCTGCCTCCTTTTCTTGGGAGGGAAGCTTGACGGTCCTGTGAGAATTCGAAGCACTGGAGCCATGCACCATGCGCGATGGATGGCCAAAGCCATTTACACGCTCAAGGTGTTCCTATTCAGAGATCAATTCACCTTGCTTCAGACCGAGAAACGGAACATCGAGGAACTAAGCCTGTTTATCACGCTCCTTTACGGCCGCTACTGGAACGAGGCCAGTGTTGCATACATGGCTCCATTGAATGACCTCACTTTCTTGCGCCAGCTGAAAGCTCACCCAGGAAAGACGAACGACGCGGCATTTGCCGCGATGAAGCGCCATTTGTGGTTCATTTCTGAGCACTTAATCCCCTTGGCACTCTTTGATCCTCGAGTTCACGCGTCCACGAAGGAGAGGATTGCTCACAACATCGTAGCTGTTCCCGAAAAAAGAAAAGGACTCAAGCGCGTGGACGGAAAAACGTTCTCCTCGAGCAATCCCTTGGAATTCTATGCCACCAAACGTTCAGCGATCTTCTTCAACCTCGTCATGCAGCACGGAAGTGAACAGGCGCAATCATTCCTGTCCAAGACACCAAATGATTGGAACACAGATCCAGCTTACCAAAGAATGAAGGAACGTGTAGAGAAGATGGCAGTGGTTAACGATTGCGCAGAAAGAGGAGTTGCGCTCATTAAGGCTTTCAACAGCACAATCATGAAGGATGAAGCGCAAAAGCAGTACCTTCTCCGCACAGTCGCTCAGCACCGCAAGGAATTCAAAGCGCCGACTAAAACTGGTCTCAAGAAGACCTAAAGATCTTCAACTGTGTGCATTATTTGTTCCGCTGTTATAATTTCATAATATATTAATATATATATATAACTTATATATTTATTATATATATATAATAGTCATAAATTGTCGTCATTATTCAAATTGTTTCATTTTGAGCGAGTGCATAAAAAGGTCCTAGAGCAAAGATAATTGGCAAGTTTATTCTTGTGGGGGAATAGAATAAGGGCAGATGTAACCGAACTTAAAATTCCAAAAAACGCTGTTGTGGACCACCCTAATATATATATATACTTTGTAGATATTCCATGAGTTGGTGTTTCTTCACACGAAGGTTAAGTTGGTAGCCCCCACCCCCTCTAGGCCTGGTCTGATTTAGGAGGGAGTTACTAATATGTGTTCTCCACCTCGCAGAGTCAGGCACACTCGATTCATCCGGAATGGTCCTGAGCTATACGTCTATTCTTTTTTGAAGACTTCTACATCGACATCGGTGGTGTTCCTGACGTTTTTGGGGAACTGGTTAAATAATCTTGGTTCTCTGTCAACAAAGCTATTTATTTTCAGAGTGGAGGATGCTCCTTGTCCATCCTTTAGTTTGGAAACTGCAATTTATATGTAAAATTTAGCAGTGATAGGAATTCGCTCAAGAATTGATTATTATAAAAGTAAAGTTTGTAAGAGAAGGTCTACTCTCGTAGACAGTGTAGGTCCTGTATATGTGTTTGAATTATCTCGAAATTATGATGTAAAAGATTGAGCAATCATTCACTGACGATAAGTATTTCTGAACACACATTTTGTGTGTGTGTGTGTGTGTGTGTGTGTGTGTGTGTGTTTCTCCTGTACTGATGGTTATATATTTCTTATTTTTTATTTTTTATTTTTTTTTTTTTGCTCATTCCAATGTATATTTTATTTTCTATATATTTACAATAAACAGAATGATATTTTATTTAATTCTTTTGGTTGTATTTTCTTTTGGGTTTCGTTTTAATAATTAACTCTCTTGTTGAATAAATTTAAGAAGAAAGTCAATCCTGCTTTTAATAATTAAAAACATTATTTGACAACTCGTGTGAAAGTTTGCTTTGACTACTCGTGTGAATTAAAATAAATGGTGGTAGCTGAGTTATCCTCATATAAATAAAAAATAAAATAAATGGTGGTATTTAGCAACTCTCCATAATATAAATAAAAATTAAAATAAATGGTGGTATCTAGTAACTCACCATAATAATGTATACCTGTACAATTAAAATAAAAAATGGTATCTGGCAACTCAATCCTCCTCTGTATAAGACCCGCCTCGCTTCAGAGCTGGCAGTTTGATGATGACAGCGGTTAAATAAAGATCTCTCTCCTTCCTTCTTAGGTTAAGACTTAGCTTAGTTTCCCTTTGGGGGGTTAGGACGCCCCACCTTGTCCCCCCCAAAGCCCTCCTCCATCTATCCTTTCTCTTTCTCTCTTAGGTTAAGGCAACCCCTTTGGGGGGAGGTCATCCTCCCTTCTCCCCCCGAAGATCCCTCACTTCCCCCCCTTCATTGGATACCCCTCCCCCTTTGCAACATACCCCCACCCCCTTCAATGCATACCCCCCTTTTGCAACATACCCCTACCCCCCTTTGCGACATTGAACATTATCTCTTGCAGCATTGCAACATTCTTGCACTCTTACCTTTTGCGCCCATACTACTACACTCAACAATTGCTTTTTCACAAAAGTGTTAAAATGGTAGAGATCAGGTAAAACAAGATATTTACAATTATTAGGAACATCATATATTGGGTTGGGATAAGGTTGGGGGAATATACATTATTAAGAAATTTACCAAAAATACCTCCTACAAAATCCCGTGGAAAACCATTTTTAAAGAAAAAATCAGTAAGGAATTCAAACTCATTATGAAGCAGAGCAAAGTTCGAGCAAATATTATAAGCTCTATCCACCAAAGTGCGAATGGAACTTAATTTGTAATTAAAATCGCAAAAACTATAAAAATTAAAACCCAAACCCGTAAACGTAGGCTTCCGGTATGTAGAAGTTAAAACGGTCGAGCCAGATTTGGAGACCAAAACATCAAGGAAAGGAATAGAGCCTTCGACTTCCTTTTCCTGTGTAAATACAATGTTCTTATGCAGTGTGTTCAGAAAACTTAGAAACTGAACTGATTGATTATCCGTTTGGAATAGAGCAAACGTATCATCAACATAACGTCTGTACAATTTGGGCTTAAGGTGGGGGGAGCATTCACAGATAGGGTTGCCAGATTTTTCAAATGCCCATGCGGGACAAAAAAATTTCTGAGTTTTTTTTTTAAGACCAAATTTTTTTTCGAATTGAAACTAGATTTCTTCAACGGTTACAACAAACAAAATTAGAAAATTTTTATTACAATAATATTTAACAATTAAACATCGTGAATAAATTGAAATTATTTTACAAAATATTGAAATTCTAAATCAATTCATCCCTAAAAAATTTGCTTAAAAAATATTTTTTGCGGGACATTCTGAACGCGGGATTTTGACGCTCGATTTTGACGGGATTTTTGGATCAAATGCCGGACTGTCCCGTAAAATACGGGACGTCTGGCAACCCTACAGTCACAGAAGACCCTTTCCTCAAGATGCAACATGAAAATATTTGCAAAAACAGGACCCAAGGGGCTCCCCATCCCCACTCCATCCAGCTGGCTGACGGTATACTACCCCTTGAAAACTAAAAAAGTTATCCTTGACTCCAAATTCAGAAGCTGCTCAAACTGTGCTCTGCCAAAGCCGTGAAAAAGTGAGTCCGGCTGTGGAAAAGCTTTATCCAAAATAATTGCAATGGTCTCATCCAAGGGGACATTTGTAAAGAGGGAAGATACATCGAAACTTGTCATAAACAAAGAATTCATATCAAACTTCTTAATTTCAGACGCAAAGGAAAAACTATCATTAACACTGTACGAGTTCATGGTAAATGATGATAACAGTGGGACAAGAAATTTGGCAAGTTTGTACTGTAATTAGCCAAAGGATAAGACGCTAAAATTGGGCGCAATGGAACACCGACTTTATGAACCTTAGGCAGACCATAAATAAGGCCCAAATAAGAGCCTGAAACGTACAATTCATCATAAGTGGAAGAGTTAATAGTACATTCCTGTTTAAGCTTAAGCAAAACACGGTTGACTTTGTCTTCCAATCGCTGAATGATTTTAGGGGCCTGTTCATCTACCTTAGCAAATTTTAATGAATCAGAAAGAATATCAAGCATTGTTTTAATATAATCCGTTTTATTCATAACCACAACACCACTACCCTTGTCTGGTTTAGTAATGACAATAGATTCATTTACACCAAAACTTTTTAAAATTTCTCGGTCCTCCCTATGCAGAAAAATTGTGGAAAACTTAAAAGCTTTAATTTTAGAAAACAATTCATGGGGCAATTGAGAAATATGTTGTCTAACCTTACCAAAATCATTAGCATCAACGGTTGGAAGAGCTTTCAGATCATGGGCTATCCTTTCAAAATACAGTAAAAATAAAAATCAGCCGGTTTAAAACGCAAATTGGGAAACTTAAACTTAAGGCCAAGAGACAAGAGAAAACTTTCATGCTTTGACAGGGTATAATCAGGTAAATTCCTTATGACCTGACCAGGATCCAAGAAAGAAGGGCGAGATAGGTTTAACTTAAAAATCTTGCGGTCATGAATCCGGGAAATAGAACGTACATATGAAAGGGAGGAAACTTGAAGAATGTTAGACACTATGCACGCATAGTCACAAAATGAAACTAAGGCCTTCAACTGGCTTTTAAGAGCGCAAATCTTGTTCGAGATATCATGCTTAAGCTTAAATTTGTAATTAATTTCATTAAGATAATATACCAAGGATGACCTATAAAACTCGGAAGAATAGAGTGAATTACGGTACAGTTTGTAATATATAAAATTAGGAAAGACGCCACTATTCCGGCAGATTTCTAAAAATTCAAGGTCCAATTCAATCTTCTTGAATTTTCTGACAGACTTCTCAAGTTTACGGTGGAGTCTCAAACCCTCTAGTCCATAACGCGTAGATACATATGAAATAGGATCCCTCCTAAGGAGACGTAGTTTTACATTTAGGATAAAAACGAAGACGTAGTTTTCAAGGGGTAGTTTACCGTCAGCTGGATGGAGTGGGGATGGGGAGCCCCTTGGGTCCTGTTTTTGCGAATATTTTCATGTCGCATCTTGAGGAAAGGGCCTTCTGTGAGTGCCCCCCTCACCTTAAGCGCAAATTGTACAGACGGTACGTTGATGATACGTTTGCTTTATTCCAAACGGATAATTAATCAATCAGTTCAGTTTCTAAGTTTTCTGAACACGCTGCATAAGAACATTGTATTTACGCAGGAAAAGGAAGTTGAAGGTTCTTTTCCTTTCCTTGATGTTTTGGTCTCCAAATCTGGCTCGACCGTTTTAACTTCTACATACCGGAAGCCTACGTTTACGGGTTTGGGTTTTAATTTTTATAGTTTTTGCGATTTTAATTACAAATTAAGTTCCATTCGCACTTTGGTGCATACAGCTTATAATATTTGCTCGAACTTTGCTCTGCTTCATAATGAGTTTGAATTCCTTACTGATTTTTTCTTTAAAAATGGTTTTCCACGGGATCTTGTAGGAGGTATTATTGGTAAATTTCTTAATAATGTATATTCCCCCAACCTTATCCCAATGTATGATGCTCCTAAGAATTGTAAATATCTTGTTTTACCTGATCTCTACCATTTTAACACTTTTGTGAAAAAGCAATTGTTGAGTGTTGTGAGGAAATTTTATTTTCACACTGATTTTGAGGTTGCCTTTGTAAGGACGAAATCCCCCCTGCGATGAGCTGTTCTCTTGTTTATTTGTTTTCCTGCCCTGGGTGTTCAGAGGGGAACTACGTTGGCAGTACAGTTCGTTCCTTGCAGGCGAGATTTTGCTCTCATACGGGTATTAGCCATAGGACAGGGAAAGTTTTATCGAAAAAGGAACAGTCTGCTATTAGAAATCATTCTATCAAGTGTAAGGTTGACATTTCTGTTAACAATTTTAAAATTCTTAAATCATTAAAATGCCCGTCCTCCCTCCGTATTTACGAATCTTTGTGTATTAAATTTTTTAACTCCAGTTTAAATATTGATTCTAGCTGTTACCCCCTTTATATTAATTAGAATACTTACATGCTAAAAAATTTTTTCCCTTGTTACCCTGTCTCCTTTTCGCCTCAGTTTTTTGTGGCTGTCAAGTGAGCTTGTATGTTTGGTTTACTCTTGTGTTTTTCGTTTAACTTTTTATTCTCGTTTAACTTTTTATTAGTAAAGTTTTTTAACTATTTTACGTTTGAATGTTTTTAGTTTTAAGTTTTATTTTTATCACTCGTATATTTTTGTCATTTATATAATTTTTATTTTTTATTTGATTTTAGCTTATGCCTGTTTTCTGCTTTGTAATTTTAATTTTTATTCTTGAACAGTTTTAATTTTTGTACTTTAAATTAATTTTAGTCCTCGACATTCATATATTTTTGTTATGTATTAATTTTAGCTTTTATTTATTAGACCTTGAAAATGGGTAGAGTTGCCCGAAACGTCGGCTGCAGCCAAATATAATGACTTTTTTTGCTCTACGTCTTCGTTTTTATCCTATATATATATATATATATATATATATATGTGTATGTGGGTCAGCTGAAAATTGATGATGATTGGTTTGGAATCAAAATGAATTGCATCTTGGAAGGTTTCAGTTGTATTTTGTTTCCAATTTATGGACAGAAAATTAAATTTGCACAAATTAATCGTACGTATAAAGACATATATAAACGTTCTAAAGCCAGCCAAATTGATTTTGAATTTTGAGTTAATAACATGTCCTGGTAACCATGAAATAGCTGAAATTCTATTTGACATCAATATTTTTTTGTGGTGAACGTTGCAATTTTAGAGCTGGGCACTTGCGTTTTTTTGCCCGTTTTTTGCGGTACTGCGGTACTGCGGTACTACCGTGTTGGTCGGTACCGCGGAAAGTACCGCGGGAAATTTGAATGCGGTAGCGGTACTGCTGTACTTTCAGCGATCCTTTGCGGTACTGCGTTATGCGGTACCGGTTTGGTAGTGCGGTAGTAGTACCGCAGTACCGCAGTACCGCAAAAAAACGGGCAAAAAAACGCAAGTGCCCAGCTCTGCCTGAGGCTGAGTCAGGCCCGACTCACCGTCACTGCCACTCACCGTCACTCACTCACTCACTTGCAAAGTTAACGATTTTTTAAAATTTCTTTTTCAAATATCTTTAATGAGAGTAGTAGTAATTTTTACAATGGGGAGGGGGCCTATGCCCCTATGCTCCCCCCTTATGTACGCCACTGACTGAACGTGGGGATTATTCCTGAAAACTTCAAATTAGCTAACATTACGCCCAAAGGCGACCGCACAGTAGCTAGCAATTATAGGCTTATTAGCTTAACGTCAATTGTCGGTAAACTTTTGGAATCCGTAGTTAGGGATCGAATCGTCGATCACTTAGAAAGTCGCGATTTCATTAATCGTAGTCAGCATGGGTTTCGACGCAATAAATGTTGTTTAACTAATTTGTTAGAGTTTTATCACGAAATAGTGCGAAAATACGACAGGCATAGAGCGGCTGACATTATTTATTTAGACTTTAGAAAGGCGTTCGATACAGTTCCGCATAGAAGATTAATTGCGAAGGTTAAAGCGCACGGTATACGCGGTCAGGTAGCTAACTGGTTAAAGGAAAGGCTACGTACCAGGAAACAGAGGGTCGTTGTTAATGGTAGGGAATCGAGTGGCGGGATGTAGGTAGCGGTGTCCCACAGGGTTCAGTGTCAGGCCCATTGCTATTCGTAATCTACATTAACGACATAGATGTAGGCTTGACCAGTAACGTGTCAAAATTCGCGGACGATACTAAAATAGGCGGTAAAATCATTAACGTGGACGATAGAAATAGGCTCCAAGACGATGTAAATAGGATTATGGAGTGGACGGATAAGTGGCAGATGCAATTTAACGTAGACGAATGTAAAGTTTTGCATATAGGTTCTCGTAACAATAATTACACGTACACGATGGATGATAAACAGTTAGCGAGCGTTGACGAGGAAGTAGATTTAGGCGTACGTGTATCTAA
Organism: Bathynomus jamesi; assembly: GCA_023014485.1. Classification (NCBI taxonomy): domain Eukaryota; kingdom Metazoa; phylum Arthropoda; class Malacostraca; order Isopoda; family Cirolanidae; genus Bathynomus; species Bathynomus jamesi. The sequence continues at coordinate 697,226 of JAJOZX010000481.1, forward strand.
GGATTTAAAAGTTAGGAACCATTGCCTGGAGTCTTGCGCAAAAGCTAATAGGATGTTAGGCTTCATAGCGCGTAATTTCAAATTTAAATCGAAGAATATTATATTGCGCTTCACTTAGAATGTGCCGTTCAGTTTTGATGCCCGTATTTGCGTGAGGATATTGATAGGTTGAAAAGGGTTCAGCGACACGCCACGAAACTAATTCCGTGATTATGCAACAAGTCTTACGAAGATATTATTAACCCTTTATAGACTGAAGGTACAAATTGCTAACGTTGTAAATACAAGCATTCATAACTTAACCCTACAAAAAATTCAGGGCTTAAAGAGTTAAAGAGTTAGACTTGCATTCACTTGAGACTAGGAGATTAAGGTAGGGGTAGCTTATTGAAGTTTTCAAAATCGTTCATAAAATCGATAACATAAATTTTGACATTGTTCATTTTCGATAGTAACAATACTCGTAATAACGGATTTAAATTACGTGGTAGACGTTTCATTACTAACATCGCTAAAAACATTTTTACGTTTAAATCTTCCCGCGTCCGTCGTGAACTCTACCAGCGTTAATATGTTTAAAAACTGTTTAGATAGGCATTTTAAAAATATTAATGTCGTTTAAAATAATAAAACAATTAGCAACAGGAGCTCTGGAGGTGATAGTCCAGGTTTGAGTCTGTTGACAATCGATGCCAGCTTGTGACATGCCAGCGTGTGATATGCCAGCGATAAGTTTATTATTAAAAAAAATTAGACTAACACGAACTTAGATGTAGCTCGCAGCGTAAACTAACCCACTTTGTTATACTCTTCATACTTTTTTTTCTTTCCTCGTCCTCTCTTTACTTGCATGTCTGTAGTTTGCATGGTATGAGAGTGTTCCTTTGAGTTAAGACTGTGTTTGCAAGGTTTGTAAGCGTTTTTATTTTACTTCTTTTCATCTTTCACCCCTTTCCTATTTTCTTCAACTATTTTTCCGACTTGTCGACAGTGGCCGGCGGATGATGATGGTGAGTCTTTCTCTCTCTTTTTCTGAATGAATGTTAATCTACGAATGATAGGTTTTGCTACTTACTTAACCTCTTATTCTCTTCTCTATTCTCTTCTTTTAACCCCCTACTCTCTTCTTTCTCTCGGGATAACCTCAGAGTGGATCTTAGGATCTTTGTTAGCCTTAGCTTCTGTAAATCTGTCGATCATACATTATTTCAAGAACGTAAATATTTTTCTTCACGTAAACTAGCTTAGATCAAAAGTTGGGGGGGAGGACAAAACCTATATTATCCCCCAGTTCAAAAGTTGGGGGGGGACATGTCCACCCCGTTAGCTAAGCCCCTGCCAGAAATCATAACATTTCTGGCTTACATATACGATTAAGCGATAATTTTACGTAAACTCATGGGTTTAGTAGAATGACCTCAAAATGAGAGAGTGCAAGAATGTTGCAATGCAATTGCAAATGGTGATCAATGCTGCAAAGGGGTTATGCAATGGTGTCACACCCTGTCAGGGCATGAAATGGAAGAAGAGATTCCAGTGAATTTGGTGGAAGGTTATCATAGACTGCACGGACAGGGATGTACTTCCTCATTTTGGCTGTTCCGGCCATCATCGAAAGACTGCCACAATGTATTTTTGCAAAATGCGACACCAAGAGTAAAAGGACATCTGTGTCTCTTGCAGACACCACGATGTTGTCAAAATGACAGTTGATCGCATGCAGAACAAGCCGGGTATCTGCTTCCTCATGTGCCGCTCTTATGGGGTTCAGATTTGTTGTGCCACGAGAAGACCTAATATCCTGCTCATCTTCGAAACCGCTTGCAATTGTTATCTCCTTGTCTCTCGGAGCATGTAACAGAAGTTCCTCGGAGAAAAAGTGAGCCAGATTTGCCTTGTTTTCTGGTAAGGCAATGAAATTCATCCCTGATTTTGGTAGCTGTACCTCTTGGCCATCAATTACGCGTCGGATTGGTCGAGTAGTCTTCGTATGTCTCCCCCTTATTTTTAATGATTTTAAGCATAAACACAGTTTTACCACATCCTGTAGGGCCAGATATAATACATGTGGATGGGCTCGTGAACCTGAATTTTTCTACTGAATCCATTTCTAACACGTCACGCCCCTAAGTGGGCCATTTACAAAATATTACAAATATTGAGTGCTGCTCCTTATATTATATTTTGTTTTCTTCTTCTACAGAACCGTGAATGACAACGACGGTGTACAGCACCCCATCATTGATATCACGGACGACCCCGTTGACCGTCCAGCTACAGAGTCATTCCCCGCCGACGAGCCCTCACCTGTAACACGTGCCAGTTCAAAGCGGAGGCGTGATGACGAACCCTCCACGTCAGGTATAAAGCATGCCAGGAATGCTCCGGTTGTTAGACCACTAATAATAGAGCCCCAACCCTCAACGTCTTACGCCACAACCCCCACAATAGTACCTTCCGCAAATATACCCCTTTATTCAGTCCCGGGTACATCATCCACAGCGGCTCCCCGTTCTGTTGAGGATGGCATAACATTCGAATTGGTACGCGCCGCAACCCGGACCCCGGCCTTGAGTAGAAACCGGTATATAGTCAGGGTTGATCCTAGGTCCATGTATAGCAATGGTGTTGAACACGGACTACGGCGCATAGTTGAACGTATTGTAGAGATTGCCCTTCAGAACCGCGACGAATGTGAAGTCAGAACGAGGCTGTCCTTTGGGTTCGGATCAGATGACGGAGATGTAGATGATTTTTCGGTAGTAATACCATTCAGACGTTTGGCAGCTGAAGATATAGAGTATATATTAGGTCGTATAATGCAGGCCTCTCAAAGTAGTATAGCCTTCAATATGGACAACTTCACGGTAAATATTGACCGTGTATTCCGTGTTGCGGGACATAGTTCCACACCTTATACTCTTAACTTCAATTCTCAGGCTATTTTTAGACGGCATGTAAACGTCGATCGTGGTTGCGGCTTTATAGCAGTGGTCTTAGCACATATGTTTACTGTACTAAATACACGGACCCAAAAAATTTGGTTGCCTACGGTAGTGGAGCGTGCCCGTAAACTAGCTGTAGACTGTAAACTTGAGTTTGACTGTGCCATGGGTCCTGAAGAACTTAGAAGGGTAGAACAGGAAATGAATGTTCGTATAGCTGTATTTGGACTGGATGATCGTCGTAGAACTGTGTATGTTTTTAAAAGCTGTGTGAGAGACCGTACAAGACCCCTACTTATTTTAGGATTGTCAGGGGCAACATATCTACCCATCCGTAATATAAGGGACCTTTACGCGAGTTATGATGAAAGTCGAAAATATGGACATCATGATTTGTGTAATGGATGTATCGAGTTTGCGGATGATAGAGTGAAACATTGTAAAGAATGTCACATGGTATGTGAGCAGTGTAAAAGTGCCAAATGTGAAAGCCGTGTAGTTGTAGCTGAGAAGAGGGATTGTAATGTGTGTAGACGCACATTTTTCAATAATAACTGTTTTGAGCTCCATAAATCAAATGGTACGTGCAGGAAAATGAGAATCTGTGAATGTGGTATGTTTCATATGATGGATAATTGGGGAAATTTCAAGCACAAATGTGATGAAATTCACTGTTCTACATGCCATAGAAATATAAGACGGTTGGGGTAAAACATGTGTTATATGAAAGACGCCAAGCCGAAAAACAGCCCCTGGATAACTGTGTACTACGATATAGAAACATACACGAACGAACGCTGAAACCAAAAAGGTTATTCCGCATTTACTTGTAAGCCAGACTATCTGTGATGAGTGTATGGAGATCGAGTGTGATGAGTGTCACAAATGTGGAAAGCTGACAACCGTATTTAAAACGAATGCCCACGATAGCCCTGTAAAACTCTTTGTGTCCTATATTGTCAAGTTAGCGGACAAGTTAAAAAAAATGAATGTGTACATTCTCGCCCATAACGGGGCAAAATTTGACACACAGTTCCTTTATAAGGAGTTGCTTGAGCACGAGTCCTCTAAGATATTTACAGGTGATCCCTTGAAAAGAGGCAACAAACTAATACAGATGCAAGTAAAGGTAATATACAGTTTAAAGACACTTTATTATTCACACCTTGTAAATTAGCAAAGCTACCCAAGGTAATGGCCGTAGCCGCTGAAGTTTCAAAAGGATATTTCCCTTACACATTCCTCGCAAGCGAAACTTTAAATTGCGTAGGACTACCACCACCCAAACATTACTTTAACTATGAATGGATGAGTACAGATGAGCGTGAAGATTTTGACCGATACTACAACAGTTTTAATGAATGTAATCCTTATAATATAGCTGATGAATGTGAGCGTTATTGCGTGAATGATGTGCGCGTGCTTAGAGTATGTTTCCAAGCCTTTAGAAGGATGTACATAGGCCGTTTCAAATGCGATCCGTTGCAAGTCGCAACCACCATCGCCTCATTATGTTTTACGGTGTTCAAGAACAACTTCATGCCTAAAGACACCTTAGCTATTATCCACAGAAACAACCCCCGCAGTTATGGTCACAAGGCTATTTACTGGCTCATACACCTACAGCAGCAGACAGGTGTATACATAAAGCATGCCCGCAACACGGGTGAAGTGCCCATTAAGGTTAATGGTCGTGTTTTTTGGGTTGATGGTCTAAGTGAAAACCCTGCCACTGGTGAGAAGACTGTGTACTCTCTTAACGGTTGTTGGTGGCACGGATGCCCCCGTCCTGAATGTGGAATCGTAGGAGATATCCACGGTAGATCTCCTGCCGACTTTCTTGCGTGGACCCGCACCCGCGATCAACTTATAGGTTTCCAGTTCACTCACAAAGTCTTGTGGGAGCATGAGTATGATGCACGGATGGAGGCAGATGGACAGTACCGTGAAGAAATAAACACGATCAAACGTTCAATGGTGCAGGATCCTCTCAAATGCGGTGATAGCTTGTTCGGAGGGCGTACAAATCCCTTCAAGCTATACTTTCCGCCTACGGAGGGTGTGAAGCTCCATTACTACGACTTCTGTTCTTTATACCCCTCCGTGATGAAGAACAATCCGTACCCCGTAGGTGCACCTGAAAAAATGGTGGGTCCCGCTATACCAACCATCGAGGAATTTTCAGCCAACTTGAATGAGCACTACTTTGAACTCTCTTTCGTAGACGTGCTCCCCCCTCGCGATTTATGGATGCCGATCTTACCCGTCGTTATAGATCACAAGCTCATGTTTCCCCTGTGCGTGAAGTGCGCGGAAGAGAACAATGGTGATTGTGACCATACACCCCACCAGCATAAGATCAGAGGTGTGTATATACAAGCCCTGAGCTGGCCCTAACCGTTCGCCATGGGTATAGAATAATAAAGATACATGAGGTGTGGAGGTTTCAGAAGCTACCCAACCTTTTCACACCATATATAAACGCTTTTTTGAAGGATAAGGTTGAGGCGTCAGGATATCCGCGAGGGGTTGATACCGAAGATGAAAAAACGTCTTATATTCAACGTTACCGTGACCATGAAGGTATACAGCTTGATCGTACCCAAATTGTAAAGAATCCTGGCAAACGCTTTAGTGCAAAATTGTACCTAAACAGTCTTTGGGGAAAATTTGCACAGAATACCGGCAAAGGGAACGTTCATTTGGCACAAAGTTATAGTGAAGTCTGGGATTATGCCAACGCTCCCGATAAAGAGGTCATGGAAATTGTGAATGTAGGTAATACTTGCATAATAAAGTACAACAATACCGAATTGTCCACAGATACCTCACGGATTACAAACATACCTGTAGCCAGCTTCACAACAGCCTACGCACACATCAAACTTTGGAGCCTATTGCATTCTCTTGGGCGGAGGGTTTTGTACGCCGATACAGATAGCGTGATATTCACAGCGAGGGAAGGTGAATACATGCCCGCTATTAGGGAGTTCCTCGGAGAACTAACTGATGAGATCAAGGATGAGTATGGAGACATCGCATACGTAGACTCGTTTGTATCAACAGGGCCAAAAACCTATGGGGTACGGGTGAGGATAGGGGATGTTACGAAGTATATCGTGAAGGCTAAGGGTATCACGCTTAACCATGCGAATCGGCAGGTCGTTAACTTTGATTCGTTGAGGGAACTACTGTGCTTGGAAGATGATGAGATTGACCAGCTGCCCCATCTGACTATGTACCCACAATTTTCGGGCACAGAAGCTGGGGGGCGTGAAGGAACTTAGGGGTACAAAGGTGTGCCGTAACACCTATAGGAAACGTTACCAGGTACCTGGTACCTATGACACCGTGCCCTTTGGATACCATAATCCTTGATATGTCTATTGTTAACTTATTTATTAAACGTATTTCTAAATATATACACCTTGAATATTTCCTTTATTAAATAAATCGTTTTTCAACTAGCGTTTCACTTTTCTCCTTTGCGTGCGTGCGTGTGTACAGTAAAAAGCTAAGCCCGCCCACTGTAAGACCAGCAACGTGAGTCATTCCGCAACCTGTGCATGCCTCTATCCCTGCGTGCTCAGTTGACCTCTGTATACCCTTGAGCTCAGACGTGTATTCTCTCGCGTAGAAGAAACATAGTAATGGCTACCTTTAATATTGCGTGTTGCGTGTTCAACATTTATGAAGTGGTATTCTGCAAAGTGGATAGATATAGTGGATACTGAAAAACTCCCTATTCCCCCCTCCTTTGCCTCTTTTAAGGCTACATTCAGCCGTGCGAAGGGCCAAGATGTTCAAATACTCTCCGTTATTCTGGCGAGGGGGTTGTAGGATTCCGCAGTACAGACGATGTATTGAAGTATGTTACAGACCTAAGCCTTATAAAGGCACACATATACCGCGAAGTAGAAGAAGCAACACGTTCAGAAGATAAGCAGCGGTTATGGGTAGTGAGTCTTGTGGATGAGTGGTGTGACAAGCGGTGTTATATCATGTTACACCATACCGACTACTCGTACCCTACGGATGAAAATGTAAATCTTATCATCATGGACAATCTTAAGTATTTTTACCACTATAATAATATATATCATGATGAGGTTTGTAGTGAGGTTGTGGCTAATGGGCTGTGTGAGTTTTTAGCAGAATTTAGAGAGGAGTATCGCTTGTTAAACAAAAAGGCCAAATATGAACATATGTTTCTCTCTAATAGCGCGCCGGTTTGTGAAGATGTTTAGTTCGTGGAAATGAACGTGTGGTGAGTGATAAAACATTAAAACCGTTTCGGGAAATTCTGTTTGTCCAAGAGTGAGTTTATCACTCACCACACGTTCATTTCCACAAACTAAACATCTTCACAAACCGGCGCGCTATTAGAGAGAAACATATGTTCATATTTGGCCTTTTTGTTTAACAAGCGATACTCGTCTCTAAAGTCTGCTAAAAACTCACACAGCCCATTAGCCACAACCTCACTACAAACCTCATCATGATATATATTAATATAGTGGTAAAAATACTTAAGATTGTCCATGATGACAAGATTTACATTTTCACCGTAGGGTACGAGTAGTCGGTATGGTGTAACATGATATAACCGCTTGTCACACCACTCATCCACAAGACTCACTACCCATAACCGCTGCTTATCTTCTGAACGTGTTGCTTCTTCTACTTCGCGGTATATGTGTGCCTTTATAAAGCTTAGGTCTATAACATACTTCAATACATCGTCTGTACTGCGAATCCTACAACCCCCTCGCCAGAATACCCGTAGAGTATTTGAACATCTTGGTCCTTCGCACGGCTCAATGTAGCCTTAAAAGAGGCAAAGGAGGGGGAATAGGGATTTTTCAGTATCCACACATCTATGCACTTTGCAGAATACCACTTCATAAATGTTGAACAACACGCATATTAAAGGTAGCCATTACTATTTTTCTTCTACGCGAGAGAATACACGTCTGAGCTCAAGGGTATACAGAGGTCAACTGAGCACGCAGGGATAGAGGCATGCTCAGGTTGCGGCATGACTCACGTTGCCGGTCTTACAGTGGGCGGCTTAGCTTTTTACTGTACACGCACGCACGCAAAGGAGAAAGTGAAACGCTAGTTGAAACACGATTTATTTAATAAACGAAATATTCAAGGTGTATATATTTACAAATACGTGTAATAAATAAGTTAACAATAGACATATCAAAGATTATGGTATCCAAAGGGCACGGTATCATAGGTACCAGGCACCTGGTACGTTTCCTATAGGTGTTACGGCACACCTTTGTACCCCTAAGTTCCTTCACGCCCCCAGCTTCTGTGCCCGAAAATTGTGGGTACTAGTCAGATGGGGCAGCTGGTCACTCATCATCTTCCAAGCACACTACCCTCAACGAATCAAAGTTAACGACCCGCCGATTCGCATGGTTAAGCGTGATACCCTTAGCCTTCACGATATACTTCGTATCATCCCCTATCCTCACCCGTACCCCATAGGTTTTTGGCCCTGTTGACACAAACGAGTCTGCGTATGCGATGTCTCCATACTCATCCTTGATCTCGTCAGTTAGCTCTCCGAGGAACTCCCCAATAGCGGGCATGTATTCACCCCCTCGCTGTGAATATCACGCTATCTGTATCGGCGTACAAAACCCTCCGCCCAAGAGAATGCAATAGGCCCCAAAGTTTGATGTGTGCGTAGGCTGTTGTGAAGCTGGCTACAGGTATGTTTGTAACCCGTGAGGTATCTGTGGCCAATTCGGTATTGTTGTACTTTATTATGTAAGTATTACCTACATTCACAATCTCCATGACCTCTTTATCGGGCGTTGGCATAATCCCAGACTTCACTATAACTTTGTGCCAAATGAACGTTCCCTTTGCCGGTATTCTGTGCAAATTTTCCCCAAAGACTGTTTAGGCACAATTTGCACTAAAGCGCTTGCCAGGGTTCTTTACAATTTGGGTACGATCAAGCTGTATACCTTCACGGTCACGGTAACGTTGAATATAAGACGTTTTTTCATCTTCGGTATCAACCCCTCGCGGATATCCTGACGCCTCAACCTTATCCTTCAAAAAAGCGTTTATATATGGTGTGAAAAGGTTGGGTAGCTTCTGAAACCTCCACACCTCATGTATCTTCATTATTCTATACCCATGGCGAACGGCTAGGGCCAGCTCAGGGCTTGTATATACACCTCTGATCTTACGCTGGTGGGGTGTATGGTCACAATCACCATTGTTCTCTTCGCGCACTTCACGCACAGGGGAAACATGAGCTTGTGATCTATAACGACGGGTAAGATCGGCATCCATAAATCGCGAGGGGGGAGCACGTCTACGAAAGAGAGTCCAAAGTAGCGCTCATTCAAGTTGGCTGAAAACTCCTCGATGGTTGGTATAGCGGGACCCACCATTTTTTCAGGTGCACCTACGGGGTACGGATTGTTCTTCATCACGTAGGGGTATAAAGAACAGAAGTCGTAGTAATGGAGCTTCACACCCTCCGTAGGCGGAAAGTATAGCTTGAAGGGATTTGTACGCCCTCCGAACAAGCTATCACCGCATTTGAGAGGATCCAGCACCATTGAACGTTTGATCGTGTTTATTTCTTCACGGTACTGTCCATCTGCTCCATCCGTGCATCATACTCATGCTCCCACAAGACTTTGTGAGTGAACTGGGAGCCTATAAGTTGATCGCGGGTGCGGGTCCACGCAAGACAGTCGGCAGGAGATCTACCGTGGATATCTCCTACGATTCCACACTCAGGACGGGGGCATCCGTGCCACCAGCAACCGTTAAAGGAGTACACAGTCTTCTCACCAGTGGCACGGTTTTCACTTAGACCATCAACCCAAAAAACACGACCGTTAACCTTAATGGGTACTTCACCCGTGTTGCGAGCATGCTTTATGTATACACCTGTCTGTTGTGTAGGTGTATGAGCCAGTAAATAGCCTTGTGACCATAACTGCGGGGGTTGTTTCTGTGGATAATGGCTAAGGTGTCTTTAGGCATGAAGTTATTCTTGAACACCGTAAAACATAATGAGGCGATGGTGGTTGCGACTTGCAACGGATCGCATTTGAAACGGCATATGTACATCCTTCTAAAGCCTGGAAACATACTCTAAGCACGCGCACATCATTCACGCAATAACGCTCACATTCATCAGCTATATTATAAGGATTACATTCATTAAAACTGTTGTAGTATCGGTCAAAATCTTCACGTTCATCTGTGCTCATACATTCATAGTTAAAGTAATGTTTGTGGTGGAGGTAGTCCTACGTAATTTAAAGTTTCGCTAGTGAGGAATGTGTAAGGGAAATATCCTTTTGAAACTTCAGCGGCTACGCCCATCACCTTGGGTAGCTTTGCTAATTTACAAGGTGTGAATAATAAAGTGTCTTTAAACTGTACATTACTCTTATTTGCATCTGTATTAGTTTGTTGCCTCTTTTCAAGGGATCACCTGTAAATATCTCAGATGACTCGTGCTCAAGCAACTCCTTATAAAGGAACTGTGTGTCAAATTTTGCCCCGTTATGGGCGAGAATATACACAGTCATTTTTTTAACTTGTCCGCTAACTTGACAATATAGGACACAAAGAGTTTCACAGGGCTATCGTGGGCATTCGTTTTAAAAACGTTTGTCCGTTTCCACATTTGTGACACTCACACACTCGATCTCCATACACTCATCACAGATAGTCTGGCTACAAGTAAATGCGGAATAACCTCTTTGGTTTCAGCGTTCGTGTATGTTTCTATATCGTAGTACACAGTTATACAAGGGCTGTTTTTAGGCTTGGCGTCTTTCATATAACATACATGCTTTACTCCAACCGCCTTATATTTCTCATGGCATGTAGAACAGTGAATTTCATCACATTTGTGCTTGAAATTTCCCCAATTATCCATCATATGAAACATACCACATTCACAGATTCTCATTTTCCTGCACGTGCCAATTGATTTATGGAGCTCAAAACAGTTATTATTGAAAAATGTGCGTCTACACACATTACAATCCCTCTTCTCAGCTTCAACTACACGGCTTTCACATTTGGACTTTTACACTGCTCACATACCATGTGACATCTTTACAATGTTTCACTATCATCCGCAAACTCGATACACCCCTTACACAAATCATGATGTCCATATTTTCGACTTTTATCATAACTCGCGTAAAGGTCCCTTATATTACGGATGGGGAGATACGTTGTCCCTGACAGTCCTAAAATAAGTAGGGGTCTTGTACGATCTCTCACACAGCTTTTAAAAACATACACAGTTCTACGACGATCATCCAGTCCAAATACAACTATACGAACATTCATTTCCTGTTCTACCCTTCTCAGCTCTTCAGGACCCATACAGTCAAACTCAAGTTTACAGTCTACAGCTAGTTTACGGGCACGCTCCACTACCGTAGGCAACCAAATTTTTGGGTCCGTGTATTTAGTACAGTAAACATACGAGCTAAGACTACTGCTATAAAGCCGCAACCACGATCGACGTTTATATGCCGTCTAAAAATAGCCTGAGAATTGAAGTTAAGAGTATAAGGTGTGGCACTATGACCCGCAACACGGAATACACGGTCAATATTTACCGTGAAGTTGTCCATATTGAAGGCTATACTACTTTGAGAGGCCTGCATTATACGGCCTAATATATACTCTATATCTTCAGCTGCCAAACGTCTGAACGGTATTACTACCCAAAAATCATCTACATCTCCGTCATCTGACCCGAATCCAAAGGACAGCCTCGTCCTGACTTCACGTTCGTCGCGGTTCTGAAGGGCAAACTCTACAATACGTTCAACTATGCGCCGTAGTCCGTGTTCAACACCATTGCTATACATGGACCTAGGATCAACCCTGACTATATACCGATTTCTAGTCAAGGCCGGGGTGGGGTTGCGTGCGCACCAACTCGAATGTTATGCCATCCTCAACAGAACGGGGAGCGCTGTGGATGATGTACCGGAATTGAATAAGGGGTATATTTGGGAAGGTACTATTGTGGGGTTGTGCGTAAGACGTTGAGGGTTGGGGCTCTATTACTGGTGGTCTAACAACCGGAGCAATCCTGGCACGCTTTATACCTGACGTGGAGGGTTCTTCATCACGCCTCCGCTTTGAACTGGCACGTGCTACTGGTGAGGGCTCGTCGGCGGGGAATGACTCTGTAGCTGACGGTCAAGGGTCGTCCGTGATATCGATGATGGGGTGCTGTACATCGTGTCATTCACGGTTCTGTGGAAGAAGAAAACAAAATATAAGGAGCAGCACTCAATATTTGTAATATTTTGTAAATGGCCACTTAGGGTGTGACGTGTTAGAAATGGATTCTGTAGAAAAATTCAGGTTCACGAGCCCATCCACATGTATTATATCTGGACCTACAGGATGTGGTAAAACTGTGTTTATGCTTAAAATCATTAAAGAAAAGGGGAGATGTTCTCAAAATTTGTGCATAAAGTTATATGGTGCTATTCGACGTATCAATCAGTGTTCAACGAGTACCAAGAGGATATTTTGTTCCACAAGGGGTCTATGACGTTAATTCGTTAAAGGGAAATGAACATACAGTCATTGTAATTGACGATCTCATGTTGGAGATGGATAAAACGTTTGCCGAGACATTTACAGTATTCTCCCACCACCTTAACATAAGCGTGTTCTTCATCAATCAGAATCTATTTTTCAAAAATAGATACATGCGCGATGTGTCGCTAAATACACAATATCTAGTCTTATTCGCGCAACGTAGAGATGTATCACAAATTGGGGTATTAGCCAATCAAATGTTCCCGAATCAGCGTAAGGAGTTTTTGGAGGTTTATAAAGAGGCCACAAACCAGCGTTATGGATATTTGCTTTGTGACCTTCACCCGCGAAACACGTTTAGGGTGCTTCTAAGAACGAATATATTCCCAAGCGAACCTGAAACGGTGTATATTCCAGAATGACAAATAGGCTGAAGAAATACCGGGAATTAATAAAAATCTATCAATGATTGCCTCGGGCACTGCAGCAGATGTTTGTTAAAAATATCGACTCTGACTTTTTAAAATACATCTGTGAAATCTGTCTTAATGTTATAAAATGTAATGTACCAATGAAACCCTCTCAAAAAGACTCGCTTACGTCGTTACAAGAACATAATACGAGCGCTGGCTCATAAAAGTCAAACTGTGGGTAAGAAAAAGCGCATTATTGTACAAAGAGGAGGATCATTCCTGCCTATCTTATTTTCAGTTTTAGGTCCTTTACTGACTAGATTAATATAATGAAGAAGGTGGTTGTGATTCCGCACGAAGTGTATGCTTCATTGCAAAGTTCAAAGACTCCAGACATGGTTCTAGAACCCCGTAAAAATAGGCTTAAAAGAATGGAAAGCGACTTGCTAGCCCTATTAAACAGTGAAAAGTCACCTGATGAGAAAAGGATCTTGTACCAAGAGGCTTTGCAGAAATTTCGTCATGAGTACGAAGATTATAAGCAACCTACAGAGCTCCCCATGGTTATTAGGCACAGTGCGAGTAGCGCTGAGCATAGCGACACAGGACCTGGCGATGACGAACCAAAGAACAACGGAACACAACACATCGAACATGTGCTAAAAAAACAGCCTCCCACATACATTGAGAAATAAAGGGTTAAGTCTTTATAATCTATTGAGTGACGATCCCATCATACAGTGGACCGATACAGGCGAGGTCATTCTTGAAGGAACAAGGGTACAAGGTTCCAATATCGTTGATATTGCTCATGATCTAGTGAGAAAGTGGGACAGACCCTCACCAACAGGATGGAAGCATATTAAAGCATGACGACAACAAATAAATGTCCCCAAAACATTGATAGGTAATCTGAATAGGTTAAAAGACTTGGAACAAGTCTCGCATGTGTCACAACTGAGTACACCATCGCCCCAGCAGTAGCAGTGTCTCTGAAGAGGAGAAAGAGAACAAACGGCCAGCCTTATCCACGTGCCTCTAAAATACGTAAATGGCTAACATATTAAGTAAGCGCTATTATGACATTTCTAACCCCGCCTCCTACGGTGGCGTTAATGTTAATAGACTGTACAGAGATGTTTACGGTGTAAGGAAAAAAGATGTTGAGAGATTTTTGCGGGAACAGGATGCTTATACACTTCATAAACCGGTGAGAAAAAGGTTTAAAACGGCCAGCCTGATTTAACAGCCTGATTTAACAGACATGCAAAGATATTCAGTGTATAACGACGGTTACCGCTACATCCTATTCATAATAGACGTATTCTCTAGATATCTGTGGCTAATTCCCCTGAAAAATAAATCGCCTGAAACAGTTGCTAAAGCGACCAAAACGTTGATGTTGAAAGAAAACAGGATTCCTGGCTATTTTTGTACGGATATGGGGAAAGAATTTATAGGACGCGCTTTTCAGAACATGCTGTCAGAGTTTAATATCAGTTACTACACTACCAATTCTATACATAAGGCTTCTTTAGCTGAAAGAGTTCAACGTACCATAAAGGAACGCATGCACCGCTATTTTACACATAAAAACACATACAGATATATAAACATTCTCGGTTCACTGGCTTCATCCTACAACCGCTCACATCCCGTACGATTGGCACAACGCCTAACGAAGTTTTAGAAAGAGGTACGCGTCCAGAGGTGAGAAGAGATGGAGCGCCACCACACTTTGCGCGCTTCAAAATCAATGATTATATAAGGCTATCACGTTCGGGAAATAAATTCGCGAAGGGATTTGAGCAAGGATGGACACGTGAGATTTTTAAAGTTAGGGCTATGAGGCCTAAAGGTGAGATAATGGTGTATTACATTGAAGATTTGAATGGGGAAGAGATCTCAGGAGGCTTTTACCGCGAGGAGTTGCAGAAAGTGGCATTTAATTTAGGGAAAAGTGTGTTTAAAATTGAGAAAATTATAGGAAGCAAAGGCTCAGGAAAGAGAAAAATGTACCTGGTGAAATGGCTAGTTACCCAGAAAGCTTCAACACCTATATAAAGGCTGATGCAATAATGAAGCTTAAATAGTATGCAACATGGCGCCTGACCATTTCTACGTCACACTTCCGTCCTCCTCGTCCCTGTCTGTACACCCTAACAACACCCTCGCCAACTTTGTGACAGAACTCCATGGACCCATTGAATTGGAGCGTGATTCGTATGAGGTAGGGTTATGTGAACTTCAGTTAGCCACCAAATTTTTAACTCTTGAAAATGAACAAATCATATTTCTGATCCTTAGAAGACCGATGATGCGAAAAATTAGGCATAACCTTAGACAATACTATCGTTCAGTCCTGTCGGTGAGGAACGGTACTATAGCACAAATGTATCGCTAGGAATCGGGCATTATGATACAGCCATGGACATTGTGACGGGTTTAAACAAGAGTCTTGAAAGTCGTACTGACAAACGATTTACTTTTTGAAGTCGTAAACATAGACACGCCTGCATGCACATTGAAGTTAAAGTCAACGCTTAGTAGAAATATTAAAGATAAAGAGCTGTTCACAATTGTGGCTGAGGACCGATATAGCGCAGCTCTCCAAAGAGATACCTTTCACGAGGCACAGCATGACTTGTCCAGCTTAATGTATCAATTGAAGATGGAGAAATTGGGTGAAAGCTCTCCGCCCCCAGACATGTGCTATATTTACAGCAATATCGTAGAGCACCAATTTGTTGGGGACACCCAGGCACGCCTGCTGCGCATTGCACACATCCCCAACCATAGAGGGAAAAGTTTGAGCATTACATATGACAAGCCCCATTATGTGAATGTTGCGACTAATCTATTAACCAACATCTCGATATATATAAGGACGATTGAGGGAAAAAATTTCCCATTCGGTGATGGGAGCTTAACAGTGAAACTACACTTTCGTCGTTTATAATGACTCGAAGACCGTTCACAGTCTACCGAGGAGTGAGGTACCAGCGTGGGAGTGGACTTGGTCCATTTTTTCATCCATACTACACCGCTGTCCCACTGTTGAAGAGGGGGCCAGGTACCTAGGGCGGAAGGCGTTACAAACAGGTTTTAACGCGGCAGAAGACATAATGGGTGGCACTAAGCCTAAAGAAGCTCTAAAAAAACATTAAAACGTACACGGGATGAAATCATCAAAGATGCAAAGAGAAAAATGCGTGTGGCGGAAAGAAGAGATCTGCCAGGAAGAAGGGGTTACCAGCGCGTGGCGGAAAGAAGAGATCTGCCAGGAAGAAGGGGTTACCATCACGTGGCTAAACGTAAAAGGAAACAAAAAAGAAGTGCTCTAAGCGTATGAAACCTATGGCTGATCATTTTTTAACTGATATAAGCTGAGGACACTACTCTCACGAATCATAGGTTGACTAATACTTGTCGAGGGAGGTGGCACTATTTCTGACTCGTCATGGCGCGTTTCATCCATCCGTGTAGTTCACAATGCTGTAAATCGGAACTGTCCCTCTTTGATATGCCCCCCACTCAGGTCTCTATTGAGCATAGTGACTTTATTACAATTAACCCATTAAACACAATTAGTTCACCCAGTGCCCCTATAGAATTCGTGATACCCAGCTCAGGCCCTTACTTTTTGACCCGAGCTGCATGCACATGTATGCTAAACTGCGTATAGCCCATTCTGATGGAACGGACTGCGATGATAGTTACTCTGCCTACCCTGAAACCAACTTTTTACACCCATATTCAGCCAGTGTGAAGTGTATTTAAACCAGGTTAACATCTCGGCAGGTACGGGGTACTCACCTACGAGCCTATCTGGAAAATGTCCTCAACTTTTCAAAAGAAGCGAAGGACACCTTTTTAAAGCCGAGGGGTATTACCACACTAAAGATGAAAATGGAATAAAGGATAAATAAATTTAAAAATATATATATAAAAAAATATATATGAATGTTTTGGGCGTCTGCATACAGACTTCACATTCCAGGAGAAGTTGCTTATGAACGGGATGGATATGAAGTTGAAGCTTTCCCGCACGATTCCTGAGATCTGCGTAAATCTGGGGTCTGAGCAACAAGAAGGCGCGAAACCCGTTGTGATACACATCATGGAAACGTATTTACGTATTTGCCGAGTGAAATTAAGCTCCCCGAAACAAATAGAAATTGAGAAAGACTTAATACACGACACAGTAAAATACCCAATTAACAGGGTACAGATCAAACTGTACACGGTCCCCGCAGGGCTGGCGTCGAAGCAACTAGAAAACGTGGCCCTTGGCGTCCTACCTAAAAGGATATTAAGTGCCTTTAATTCGAGAATTTCGGCTTTAAAAATATTACTCTATTCGTAAATGGCGTCCCTCTGGGAGGGGCCCATGATTACGGATTACACATCAGATGCTGTGTTCCCGCTCTGCGTGAGAGCGTATAGTAGTCTGGCACATAATACAGGCGCCTGTGACGAACTTGGTTTTGGTGTAACGCAGAATTTGTCGAAGAATTTAACATTTATTCATTTGATATTAAGCCTGACTTGTCTGCTGGCACAGATACGCACTTAAGTCCACAACAGAGTGGGAACATCTCAGTCAGGTTGGAATTTGCCAAACCTACAGACGCGCCTATAAGTGTACTCGTTTTTCTCGAATCACAGGCACTAATAGAGATTGATCGTTTCAGGAACGTCGTCACAGATTTTTAAAATGGATGCGAATACACTCCAGAGAGTAATGAAAAGTGACCGTTTCACACGTTCAAAATTTATGGGTGTGTTTGCGAAGAATGAAATATTGAAGCTGCCGAGTACGAGAAACTGGTACGGGATTA